>JBBMKD010000216.1:55745665-55854291 GCA_037834095.1 Argya squamiceps
TTTTCTCCCGAAAATCCTATCTCCCAGAGAAATAAACCACTACACTTGATTTGGCGAACGTGAAACCACGACACATTGGGTTGGCAGGAAGTTGCCAGAACTGGAGATTTTCTTTGTTTTGTCTTAACCACAAGCCATTCTAGGCACATTTTCTGTCCTGGGCAGTACTGGGTTGTTGATCTTAGGGCACATTGTGAGCACAGCCCATGCTGTTGTGTGGCCTCATGCTGGATCTGTGCATGGTGGACAGATCTGCTGAGATGGTGGCTGCAATTCCTGTTGTTGTCCATGGAAATGAACTGCCTCCTTCACTAGCAGAGATAATCTTCCCAGGATAGAAAGCCAAAACTCAGATTAAACATGCTCCAGAAAAGCTGGTCCTCTACTCTGCACAGAATTAGTCCAGCTGAGTGGGTTGGTGGCCAAGAGCAGTCCAGGACCAATCCTGATGTAGATGTTCTCTTCAGTTTGGCTCTCAGTGCCCTGTACAGGGTGCAGGTACTGTGGGGCTGGGGATCTTTCCCCCTGGTTCACCTGCCTGGAGCCCAGAATCTGAGGCCATGCTTCCCCTGGGTGGGCTTTGATGCTGGCATGGGATTACCAGAGCTTTTCCCTGCATGCTGTGGCTGAGGGAAGGGAATGTTGTGCCTGATTGCCCCATTTCACTGCAAACTCACTTAAACTTTTTATGACATTGAAAGGAGCATCCTGGACACCTCCTCTTATGCTTTACCTCTTTTTTTTTAACCTGTTTTCCCTTTTTAGACTGAATCTTCCTGTGTGGGCACTAAAATAGCAGGAAATGCCTGCAGAGTTCTCCAGTTCTGCCTGCATCAAGGCATTTTAGCCAAAATGTTAATTAAAGAGAGAAGCCAGAGCAGCTCTGAAGTCCAGCTGTTCCTGCAGGTGCCCAGGGGAGCCCTCCAAATGACCTCTTTTTGGTTCCTAAGCATATGGATGTGTCTGTTCCACAGATTTTCTGCTTCTCTTCCTGTTTCCTGTGCAGGTCACCTGGATGCCCCCTCACATCAGGGGAATTTCCTGGGACAGTCTCATGTTGGGTGTCTTTGCCATGCCCTGTGTCCATGTGATTTCCAAAGTGGATCCCAGAGACCCTGTGCTCTCCCCAGCCCTGGCTTCTCTTAGTAAATGCTGGAGCAGCTCTTGCTATAGAATGGGCCTGAATTAAATACCTTTCTATTTTATTTATGTATAAAAAGAGAAAACTCTTCTCTTGGTGACTTTCTTGTAACAAGGCAGATGCTTTTTGCTTTGGGTTGTGGATTGTCTGCTGGAGCTTGATGATGCTGCAGAGATTTATTGAGCTGCAGTTGCCTTAATAAAATCTTCACCTTTGCCCAGATCTCCAAGCTTACACATCCCATAAGTTGGGCAGAATTACAGAAAGACTTTATGGAAAATTACTCAGTATTCCTCTCCGGGCTTGAGTCACTTCCCATCCACAACATGTGTTGTCAGCTTTCTTCTCCATCACCCAAAGCCCAGAACCTCAACCTCTCACTAATTCTAACAGGCTCACCTCTTGGCTTCAGCTCAGAACAAGTGAGCTCAGGGTTTTGCTTCCATTGCCATTCTCTGAGCCTTGTGGAAGATGGTCTTTCAAGACACTGCCTGCTTATCCTCCAGGCTGAAAATTGGAGCAGAGAAGGAAATAAAGATTAGTTGTCTGTTGATATGAATGCACTTCTGCAGAGTGTAGGTGGTTACTGTGTGGAAGGGCTTGTGTTTATCACCTACATGAGGCTCACAGTGCCTTCAGAGCACCCTCCCACCCACATTTTCAAACTGTAGGTCCAGGTGTGCTGTGTATTTTTGATAATGTGGCACAATGTGGGTTGGGTTTTTTTTTTTCCCCCTTACCCATTCCATTTTACTTCTGGCAGGGGGAGGTTTTGAGGTTTTGAGGTTGTTTTCCCATCCCTCTCTGCTGTGTTAGAGATGATCTTTAAGGGGCTGATGTTCTCCGGCAGCATCTGTTTGACTGGTGCCTTCACACTCCCTTGGTGTTCCAACCCAGCTTGCAGGTTCCAGCTTCAAGACTTGAAAGCTTGCTACAACTCTCTTCTGCTTTGCTGCATTTCCTTATTATATAGTCCTTACCCCTGCCCACACAACTATTCACCAGCCACATTGGGCACGCCTGCATATACATGTATATATATATATGTATATATGTCTATGCATGCCTCTCTCTCTATATGGTAATACTCAGGAGACCTATATGGTAATAGTCAGGAAATCTCTTTACCCGCTTTTCCACATTTTGCTGCTTCTACAGCAGTAGCCACCATGCCTCTGTCTTTGACTTTTGTCAGGACCCTTGTACAGGGTGTTTTGCCTACTTGCTTTCATTTCAAAGGATACAATGGATTCCTAGGTGTAAATGCAAGTTACTTCTCCAGAAAGCTGCAGCACTCTGTTTTAGTACTTATGAGAAGCCTTTTGTCTTGGGTTAGCAACTGGGAATTAAGATCGTCAAGTAATCAGCATAATGGCTTTGGAATTATCACAGAAAGCAGTCCCACATCTCTCCCACTTCTCCAGTTTACTGGTAGTGAGTTACTGGTTTAATCCCGGTTGAATTTCAATAAACCCTCATGGGTTTTAATCTTCCCCACTGTAGTCCTAACCCAAATGGTTTTCTCTGCCCTCTGGGATCTGTGCTGCAGTTCCTGGCACAGCTCCCAGACCTGGTGCATCAGAGGAGATTTGGGGGGGGCAGCAGTGCCCGTGTGGGATAAGAGTGGGCAAGAGGCTTGTGTCAATGTGTCAGCTCCCAGGCAGCTCAGGAGAAAAGCCATTCTGTCAACTGGCTGAAAGCACATCAAATCCCAGAGGTAATTAGCTGGCTGTGAAGGCATTTGTGGTGCAGTGTGTGTAGGTGCTCGGTTGGGAGGGAGGGACACAGAGCTTTGCTGGATGGAGAAGGTCTGACATTCACAGTCCTGCAGGGGAACAGTGTGTTTCTAGGAAAATTCCTCCAAGTATTCTGGGGTTTCACCCCTTGTGGAGCCCACCTGCATGTGTGTAGGGACTGCCATGTGTTATGTCAGCCTGGAGGACCAGCTTCAGCTCCTGAGCACCTTCAGGAGCCCTCTGCAAACAGGAGAGATTTACCAAAAGCCAACCAGACTTCTCCAAAACCAAGGGCTGTTCTTGGCTGTTTATTTGATGGGTGGTAGGATTTGAAAAACACTTCATTTCAGAAGTTAAGTAGAGATAACTGTGCTGGGAGAGTGCTGCACTGCACAGGGCAGTGAGGAAATGTGATCTGAAACACAAAAAAGAAATCAAATCTGATTTGTCCTGATAGGACATTGAGAGTCCAACTCAGGTCCTCTTAAGTATAAAATTTGGAGCAATTCACAGTACAGTCCATCATTTTTGGATTTGATAGCTCCATATTATATAAAGAGGGAATCAAAGATGCCATCCACCTCTTTTTTCCCCATCTTTCTACCTTTCAGACCTAAGTTTGTGTGACATGCTGGGAAAAAACAAGAGCAAGAGAGGAAGAACAATGTATTTATTTCAGAATGATTTTTTAATATAGCTTCCTGTTTCTGTTTAGCATCTAGTTAGATTAATGAAGCTGTAAAAATGGGAATATATTGTTTTCCTTGAAGGAAGTAAAATTCAAAACTCTGGAAGATGCAGAAATACTGAGATACACACCTAAACTACATGTGTGTTTTAGTATTGTGTAAATACTATGAGTTGGGGCTACTTTGTGCTACACTACATTTCAATGTCACTTTTTTCTCTGCTCCAGGAACCCCAGTTTGGTTCTACATGCAAATTGCACCTATAAGAAATGAGCATGAAAAAGTGGTTTTGTTCTTGTGCACTTTTAAGGATATCACTTTATTCAAGCAACCGATCGAAGATGATTCAACAAAAGGTAAACATGAAATACATTCTTATTTTGTGAATGATAGAAATAAATGCTTGAGCTCAGACCTGTCATGTCTGTGATCTGTGTCTTGAATGGAGGAAATGTTTCATGACCTGTCAGGGTTTCAATGCCACTGTCCTGAATTATTAAAAAAAATAGTATAAATCACTATGAGTGGAAATTCCCTACCAATGTTTTTCTAGAATCACAAGCCTTCCTTTTTCTTTGTAATTGACTTCTTCATCACTACAGCTGGCACTTTCTAAAAATTACACAGTTTTGAGTCGTTTGAATGCTGTGCTGTTTTGGGAGATCTTTCTGTTATGGGACAGGTGTTATCTTTTCAGGAAAAAATAATTCCAGCTCCTTGTGATGAGACACTGATATTTCTTCCCATTCTCCCTCTTGGAGGTGAAATGTGAAAGAAACTGCTTGCTTGAGTCATTTATTGCTGCTGAGGAGTGATGACTGCATGGCAGTGGGCATCGTGCTTGTTACTTATCAGCTGCAGGGCAGGATTTTGTTGGAATGCTCTTGGCAGTGAACAGCTCATGGCCAGGCCTGCAGCCTTGCAGGAGAAATTGGTGGGGAAAGGTACGGAGGATCTGGTAGCATCATCCTCTGCTTTAGTCACAAAACAAGTGTCTTGTGTCAGGTTTACATGTGTATTGCTTTGGGTGAAGCAATGCACGCTTACATAAAGAAGGATATTATCCGTGTCTCTTGGAAGTTGCCTCCTGGTGATTAATTCTTTACTATGTTTTTCCCTTCATGCTTGAAGAAGGCTTGATATCTCACTTGGAGCTGGTGTGCTCTGAGCCATCTTCTTTAGGATAAAGTTGGTGCCATTTGAATGCAAACAGTGTTTAAAGTAATTTCGTAATATCCAGATAGCACTTATTACAAGTGTTTGGGTAACTGAAAAGTCAGTTTATAAAGGCAGACTTAAAATGAAAGATTCCCCTCCCAGCTAACACTAAATATGATTTTTTTTTTTTGTCTAGAGAGTATTATCCATAAAATTATAAGATCTTGATATAGGAATACCTTCTCAGCCTTCATAAACTTTATTGCCTCTACAATTTAGCGAGCAACCTGCACATGTTCTTTATTTCACTTTCAGCTCCATAATGTGGAATTCTTCTCCCTGGAAATAATCTGAGTTTTTTTAGGGTAAACTCCAGTTAATTAAAAGGACTTTATAGGTATCTGAAGGCATGGGACTGGCTCCTTGCTGTAGCGTATGTAATACATAATGTGAGCTCATCAAGGAAAAAGCCAGTCTTTGCAAGAATCCTCTTGTAAGGTTTCCTATTTGATGCTTTTTGGGGGAACCAAGATGTATCTCACACGGAACCAGCTCCCAAATCCCCCCTTTTTCCCTGCTCTGCCCCACTTCCTGCAGGACTGAGTCACACTGAGGAGTGTTGGACTGCAGCTTGGACAGAGAAAACATACTGAAGGTGGCTCTCAAATGCAGAAATGATGAATGTTTCCTCCTTTGGATTCTCAGCCAGGGAGATTCAAACTCTGCTGCCTTCCCTGGGGAGGCAGGGATGTACTCCATGGGCTGAGTTCCCCATCCTGTGGCTGAGGAGGAGCAGAACCCATGAGGAATCCAGAACAGGAACATCTGTACCTATGGGAAAGAGCAATAGCAGTGAAATGCAAGACTTGTGTGCTGCTGCTCTGCACTGAAGGGCACCATTAGTTAAAATGCCAGGTATTAATGGTGGACATCATGAAATATTGCCCTCAGCAGCCAAAGAGGTTTGGCTCTATGTCTAAAGAGCCCTTACTTCTGTCAAAGTCATACTCTAAAACCCCCCAAAACTCAAACAGAACATTACAGAGGCAGTGCAGCCACATTTCTCAAGTGCCTTTAAAGCATAGAATTGGAGCCTTAAGAATCTGCTCAGAGTGCTTTGATTAGAGCATTGAAGAGCATTGATCTGTGCCTCCAACAAACCTCATCATTACAAACCACTGACCCAATTTTTCTTCTGCTTCTGTATAAATTAAAGCTTGTCTTTTGCATCCTTGATATAAGGAAAACACATTCAAATATTTGCAGCACTTTACTGCAGGGGTGAGAAAATAGCCCTGTTGCATTACCCTGTGGGTCTCTGGGATCCCACAGCACTGGGATCATAGTGTTTTTGTGTCAGACATGGTGCTATGAGAGATACATAATTCATTGTCCCTGCAGATAACATTACAATGTGCTTAGAAGCTGCCAGGATACTTTCTTTTTGAGTTATGAGATTGGTAAACATATACGTTAAAATGTAGTGAAGAATTTTTAAAGTCTTGTGGAAAAGGGTTTCAATAAAATACTGCTGTGGAGTGCTGGGATTTGCCATTGAAAGGGCTATTTTTTTTTTTTTAAAAGAAGGATATTTCTTAAGAAATTCTGCCAGGACCATGCAATACATAATACATAACTATGGTGCAGATGAGTTACTGTGTGTTACTTATGAGAGCAGTAAATCTGAGATAAAAAATTCAGCAGGAATAAAATATTGATGCCATTATGCAATAATGTCTCCATACCAAAACGTCCTGCACACCTTTGAACAGTGTTGCTTTGTTGTGATGCTTCAGTATATCACACTTCTGTGAGGTATTTAAATCATGCCACTGGTTGTATCTACACTGAAGAGTGTCTGTGTGTCTCCACTCCTGGAAATTCCTGGTTGGGTTGGCCAGATCTGGCATCTTGTGGAGACCTTGGCAGGGAACAGCAGGTCTGGGGGACAGGGAGTGGTGCTGAGGATGCAGATCTGCCCAAAAGTGTTGAGCAGCTTGTGGGGTTTCTGAAAACAGGACAGACAAATGAAACAGTTGTGTCACACTGCCAGGATGAGGTGGGATTTTTTTTTCCCCTGATGTGGGCTTAAAAACATGTTTGTTGAGTGCAAAAAAAATGCAGTTGACTTCACGGGGACAAGCCCCGTGTGAGCAGGGGGAGTCAGAGAGGTCTGGGACACTGTGACAGATGGTGTGTGTGTCTCTGCTTACCTGTGTGCTCACCATTTGCTCTGTTAATGCTGAAAGGAGGAGGATGAGGAGGAGGAGGGAGCTTTGCTTGCCAGAGGCACTAACAGTAATGAAAATTTTTCCTGGGCTCACCCAGGAGGCTTTAAATTTGCTGCAGACCAGCAAGCTGGTGAAACTTACTGGACTGTAAGCAAGACTGGAGAAAAAGGATATTTAAAAGCCACCTTCCTCTCATAAAATACAGTGACAGAGATCAAAGCCCTTGTTTTCTGAAAGGGTGCAGGCAGTCGACACTAAAGATTGGACTGACTTGTTTTCTTGTTACTTGTGCTCCAATCTATTATTGCTGGGTGATGCGTGGGAGACCTATGATGTATGGCAATGTAACAGTGACCAGAAAGTGCTGTAAAGCCATTCTTTGTAAACGGAAAATTACTTTAAAAAGTGTCTAACCAGTCAAAAGTGTCTAACCCCCCCCAGCAACTCCAGCAGAAGCAGCGAAAACAATAATGGAAGGAAGGATCAGCCTCCTGGTTGATGTGTTCCCTCCTGGGTGAAGGTGCTGCTGGCAGCTGTGGAGGTCTGGAGGATAGAGAGAACACTCTCTATTGGTTTCGTTTTTGATTTATAGTGCCCCAGATCCTGAGCCAGTGGCTGATGAGCTGGGCATGGGAACAGAAGAAGAGGTGTGAGAATTCGTGGTGAGGCAAGGAGGCAATTGTTGCACTTGGTGGTCACTGGGCCAGTGCCTTATTTCCTGATTAAGGAGCTGTGCTGTGCTCATCTGAGCTCTTCTTTCCTTCTCCTGCTCCTCTTTGCTAATAGGAACATTTGTCTGATCTGGATTCAGAGGCAAGCAGCAGGTCCCACCTGTGGTGGCAGAGGGCCAGATCCCCAGGTGTCCTGGCTTGAGGCTGTGCACAGCAGAGGTGGAAGGCCATTACAAGCATATGAAAGATCCTATTATGTATTTTCTTCAAGCGAATAAAACCCAAAGAATCTTTTTTTTTAATGTTTGTACCATTGTCGAGTCACAGTTGGATGCTTTTATCAGCTTGCTGAGCTTTTATTCTGTCTTTACCCAATG
Source organism: Argya squamiceps (assembly GCA_037834095.1). Classification (NCBI taxonomy): domain Eukaryota; kingdom Metazoa; phylum Chordata; class Aves; order Passeriformes; family Leiothrichidae; genus Argya; species Argya squamiceps. The sequence goes on from JBBMKD010000216.1 coordinate 55,753,669, forward strand.
GCCTTTTAAAAACATCTGAAGACTTTCAATTCCTCCAAAGACACACAGTGGTAATAATCTTCTGTTTATTTGTCAGGAAAAAAATGAAGCCATTTTTCTGGGCCCTAACTATTAGAAGGGTGAATGGGGCCACTTGAAATGTTAACACCCTTTGAAGCCAGGAGTGCTGTAGATTCTATTGAACAGAAAGTTTAAGTTCAGAAAAAAAAAAAAAAAAGACCAGCATTTTTGGTTAATAGTTGTGCAATATTTTTTATTCCCTTTGTTATCATCAGTGAAGAAAAAACATGGCCTTTGTGTAAACCTAGAAATTTTTTTTGGCTAGAATTCTCACTGGTTTTCTGGAGTCTCTGTGGAGTGAAATACCAGACTTGTTACATCTGGAGTGATGGGGAAGTTCTAGTGAATAATGATGGGATGTTGAATCAGGATGCAAAGTTGTGTTAACAAGCCCCCTACAACTCAGGACGGTGTGCTGTTAACAGATGGGACCAGGAAATGGCACAGCAGGATCCTGAGGTTGCTTTTTTAAAAATTTTTTTTTCCTTTTCACTTGATAGAGCCAGACTCTGATAATCAAGTCTGTCTGGGACAATGCTGTAATGCTTTCAGTGATATAACTCTTTATGATTATATAACTCTATATAATGATACAACTCTATCTCAGAGTGTGACAGGGCTATAAAAAGTGTAGTAGTTGCAGAAATACTCACTTATGGCTTGCTAATCCTTGCTAAGCCTATAATTCTGATCCTTTTTTATCTTTAATAAGTGCAAGTTATTAAGCATATATAACTAGTTGCACATGGGAACCTTTTTTTCCTTGAGGGGGTATCAATCCTGGTGATAATAGAAGTGGGTGGAGGGATTAGAGCATGAAAATAAGGTTTCTACCTTTAGCTGAAGCACAGTGTACCCTGTTGAGTACATCACCTTGACAGTAATCCATCACAGTAATTTAATAAGTTACAATTTGGATATCCTTAACATGTTTTTATTGCACTTTTCTGTGGCTGTAATAACAAGGGTCTCACTGCAATAGAGACCCACTTGTCCTCATGCTGCTTCCTCTTGCTGTGATCTGCAGTTTCACTCCCTTCCAGGCAGCAGGGAGATCACCTCCATTTCTCCACTCTCCCCTGGGTCTAGAGTGCAGCATCCAGGGACTCCTGGGCTGGGAGAAAGGACTTTGTTGTGGGGGGAATGACAAGAATGGGCATTTGCCAGGACATCAGGTGGGTTTTTAGTGCCAGGAGCAAACAACTCTGTGCAATGATGCTGAGAGATAATATCTTTAATATTTAGATAGTTAGATAATATTTACAAGATACTATTTTAGATAGTATTTTAAACCATCCATTTGGGATAGGCACAGCTTGCCAGTAACCTGGAGGACCTTCCAAGGTTGCTTTTTTCCTGTTCATGCAGGACAAGCGTCCCTGTTATTCATCCCTGTTATGTCTTCAGTGATGTGCTGCTGGCGCTTTCTGCAGACACTGCACAGGCTGAATAGTCACAGGGAGAGTTGTTTCCTCACTTTTAGGGGTGATGCTCCAAGGCTTTATTTTCACTCCCCCTTCCCTCTCTGTATTTTTTTTTTGCTTTACTGCTGCTGGAGACCCACCGTGATGAAGAAATGGGAATTTCCATATCCAGGGTTGTTTAGTTTCTTTCACAGAAACGAAGTACTTTTTTTCTGAATTTGATACAGCTTCTGGAGCCCTTTGTGTGTTCCGTCAGCAACCCATCAATGCACATTAACTGTCTGCAAATTTCTGGAAGTTTAATGTGCAATGAAAATGAAACCCCATTGAAATGAATCTGACCCTGTGAGGGAATGAATTAAACTGGAAGCTGATCTTTGAAGCAGCAGCTCTTTGTAGATGGATACACTTTGTATGTAGAAAACTGAGCATTCATCAGCCAAATCTAAAATAATAAGTATAAATGTAGTGGAGTTTAAAAATCTGATCTGTGTAAAGCAAGGCAATCCACCTCACTAAGTTGCTCCTCTGCTAAACCCATGAACTTGTGTGTAACTAAATCATTCTCTCCAGGGGGGCATCCAGTATTGATTTAGAAGAGGCTGAGCATCCACTACATTACTTAATATTTTTTGTGCTTCTCCATTACGCTTTTGGCATTAAAGAAGTGTCAAATTAGCCTGGCTTCAGCTTCTTGCAGTGGCATCTTCTTATGTCTTATTTTCCACTGTATTAAGAAAGTCCCACTAAGGCATTTACACATATAATCAGCTCATCACTGCGCCTTCATTTGATAAAGTAAATGAGTTCAGCTCCTTAAACCTCTGTCTAGACTGAATTTGGAGGTCTGGCGATTGCAGATATGTGGATGTTTTAGCTGCCCTTCAATCCAGTTCACTGGCAGCCGTAGGGATGAAGCTGTGGTGGCCTGGATTTCAGCCTCACCAGGTCGCCAGTGAGTTTCTGCAGGAATTATTGTGGCTGGGTGGGTTTCCAGCTAATTCCTCATTACTGCTCAGCCTCCAAGCCCAGTTCTTACTGTTATGTATCCAAGGAGCAGGTGCCTTTTTGCCAAAGCCAATTACATGCTGAATTGCTCATCTACCAAGACCTTTGGATCCTTTCCAGAACTGTTTTTTGCTTGGGACATTTCCCCCTCCCGTGCTGGAGTTACAGTTTTCATTGCTTTTCTCTGTTTTCCATTTAAACCATGTTTTAATGGCACATGTCCAGTTATCAAGCACACCATCCTGTTTGACTGTCCTCAGTGCTGTTTAACATTTCTCTAATCCTCCTGTCATTTGACACTTCTATCAGTCATTTTATCAGGACTTTCAGACCCTGGAGACAAGCACTGAATAGGATGCCTGGCCACTGGTGTCCAGAAGGCTCCCAGTAATAAATTTTTATACTTTTCCACTGCTCCTTGTTTAATACTTACCCAACAACAAGTTCTTCACCCATTTAACCTGTAATTTACTGAACTGTGTGGCCTCAATAGCTCATTGAGAGTGTCACACAAGGGTCAGTTTGGTGAAGATTGCTGTGGAAGAGGCTTTGGCCACTCTCTGTCTCTGGTGTGTTTCAAAGGCAGAACCAGGATGAGGTTATGTGATAGGATGAGCACTTTCCTATCTGACCAACTCCGTAAACCCAGTTGACTGACATTTACAGTAATTAGTTTTTTCTTCCCCTTCTTCCCCAAATTTGCACCTGTTTTTTATACACTTATGGGAAGTAATTCCCTAGTGGCCCTGTGTTTGTGTGTAAAATTTAGCCTTATTTGCAGAATAGTGAAATGTAAGAAGTTGGGCACTGTACATTTAAGGCTATTTGAGAATTAAATTAAAAAATATATTGTAATTTTAAAATGTGCACCTAGTGTAGTCTAGAGTTATATAAATCTTAGCTTTTCTTATCAGTAGATCTCAAAATGGCTTGCAAATTAGGTAATTAGCATTATCTTCATTTTAAGGAGGAGAAACTGAAGCTCAGAGAGATAAAATGATATGCCCAAGATTACCCATTAGTTCTTCATCCATACTGAACTCCCCAGCAGCTGCAGTGGGTGGATGGTAACTGGGAAGACAACACTGAGCAAGAAGGGAGGTTGGATGTAAAAATTATCCCAGGAGTGCTGTGCACTATCAGGCAGTGGAACACACAGAGTTTCGATTCCGAAAATGTATCCCAATATTTTGAACTTCATTTTAATAGTCTCTAAGTCCAGAAATATTTTTACTGCACCATGGGAATGGTTGACCATTATTTGACTCTTAATCTGTTTATTCAGGAATTCTGTTTATTCCTCTCTCTCTAAAAACCCAATACTAGGATTATTAAGTTTTTCAAAGAGACAGTGAGCTCTTTCAGACATACTTTGCCTGCAGTAAAGAGCAAACATCCAGCCATTGTCATGATTTTACTATGTGAAGTTCTAGAAATAGTTGGGATTTAAAATAGTGCTATTTATGCCAAGGGATGATCTGTGTTACCAACTGAATTCCACACTTCCTAACTCTGAGCAGTGCTAGCTCTTTGCTCTTGTGGGTAAGTCATAAATCATATATTGTTTAAGCATTCTGCACTCTTTGGTGCTTCACAATGAAATCAGAACAATATTTCCATGACTGGGATCTGTTCCCTGTGCTCCTGCGGGCAGAAATCAACACAAGCACTGCTGGAATTGTCCTCTGCGATTGTTTTTTTCACACAGAATATAATTCTTAACCCAAGTGTACTCCCTGAAGTCAAAGGTAGGGGATAGTTCCCTGTTATACTGGTTTAAAAGTCATCATTATTTAAAACCAGACAAACCCCGACAAAAAGGTTAATTGCAACCCAGTAGAACTACACTGATGCTTTATTGGGGGGAGCTAGTCATGTCTAGGTTTTTCAGAGCAAGTGCACCATAAAGGACATTAACATTTCACCTTGAGATTTTAGACTCTTCATAAACTCTGATGTATGAATTTAGCTTTAAAAAAAGGTAATATAGTTTACAAATTAATTTTTTTTTCAGTGTGGCTGCTAGCTGGGTGGTTAGAGCTGCATTTGGAACTGTACACAAATCCAGTCAGGGAGACTGCAAATTTTCAACTCCTAATTAAATTATGGTGAGAGTTCTAAAGGTTTTATCCCTTTAGAATATTTATCCCATTTAGTTATATTTGAAAATACTTTCTGTTTTGTGAGCTTGGAAATCCTTCTGATTCCAAGGTTTTTGTCTCCACATAACCTTTAGAAAAGAGTCTTAGATGTCTTTTCCAACCTAAAAGATTCCATGATTTTGTCTCATCCATTCCAGCATCACTTCTGCTTGGGGAAGCCTCCCTTGCTGCACTTTCTTTGGACAGATTTTGCTCTGGCTCTTTCTATGCTCTGCAACAACATCTTGGACCTGGCTGGTGTTTCTCCTTACCCAGGGAAGGCAGCAGAGACGAGGAGGGGTGCTGGAGATGGATGGGGGTGTTTGTGTGCTGCATCCATCTGCAGGGTGTGTCCTTGGGAAGGAGGCTGGTGACCTCAAAGGGCAGAGTGAGAGGTCCCTGTGGCAGTGCAGGGGCAAAGCTGGCAGAAATGTGACAGTGTGAAGTCTCTAAATGAGCCCTGGAAAGGATTTTGCACACAGAGGAAGCAGCGAGTGCAGCAGTGGAGGGGAGGTCTGTGGAGAGCTGCTGCCACAGAGCTGAGCCCATCCCAGCTGTCCAGTGTAAAACAGAGTGATGGATTTGGGATCTCAGGGACAAAGTGTGGGCATAATAGTGATCTTGTTGGAGGAGTCCTGATGGAAAGGCACATGCTGTTGTGAGTGGGGTTGTTTGGACTTTCTGGCGGTGGAGGGACAAAAGGATCAACTTCTAACCTTGAAATACTATTTCCCCCTCAGGCACTGTGTATTTTCTGTAGTAGTGTGTGAATCTATGCATTCATACACCACTGAGTGGCTAAATGAGCTCCTCAGACCCTTCTGGAAAGCTTTTTCTCCTCTGAAGAGGTGTTTGGGCACTCTGTCTGCTTCACCTGACTATTGCCTACCTCCCCCCTATGCTCCTGCACTCCCCCAGGCATCCTGTCAAAATATCAACAGCTTCAACCAGTGTCTCAGCATCTAAGGTTTAGAAAAAAATACCTTTTTAAAAATTAATTTGGTGCTCCTGTTTTTTCTTTCTCTTCAGAGAAACCTCTGGCTCAGCTGTTGAGTGAAGGACATCACAAAGTCAGCTCTGTCTCAGTTAGACCAACAGTCAGAGGCTGTCAAATTGGCAGTCCTGTTTAGGGCAAGAGACATGGAGAATAGTGGATGTAAAATATTCAATTGTGTCTAAAATGCACGGAAGAAGGAAGTTGCCTGCTTGGAAGGGCAGCATTACAGCTGGGCCAAGGCAGAGACCACTTTAGCCCATGTCTATCAGCATGTTTGCCTTCTTCAGGTCCTGTCCTTGTAACTGCTAAACCTCCAGGTTACTGAGAATGCAGTAATTTTACTTTGAATAATGGATAGAAACAGGCAAATATTTTGCTAGGTTCCTGGTTGAGATCATTGCTTTGGATCCTGAGAATGAATGCAGATCATGAGGGTTTTTTTTCAAGCAGGGGAACAAATACTACTTATTTTGTCTCTAGAGAAGAAAGTTATTAAAGAGAACCAGGAGAAACTATCATTTTATTTATATGCTATTCCAGAATTTTCCATTTGAGGTGGCTCATGTCTTTGTGTGGAACACCCAGTTTAACTGCTTGTAAGGAGAAGCAGCTGCTGGCCTGATCTGGTGTGTGATCTGATGATGATGCTTTTTTTCCCCAAGAATCTGAGTGCCATGGTGCAAGTTCATGGTGCTATTTTTCAGGCAGTGCTGTGGACGAAAGATGCAAACCAGTTGAACTGAAGAGAGCATCAAGAGTGCTGCATTTTCTCACGAGTACATTTTTGTTTTTGTCCTTCTTGCACCTGCTATTTGTGCATCTCCTTTACTCCTTCCAGACTGAAAATATCTGCGAGGACAGGCGGTCACTAATACTTGGGATAAAATTACCATTCTTTTCAAGTGTCTGTCTATAGAGGAAAAGAAAGGAGAGATCGTTTGAAGAACCATTGACAGCAGTAGGCAGCTATGCAAATTTTCTCTGGTCTATTTAAACACACCCATTGGTTTTAAATATAATTCTGAACTTGTCTAGTCTACAACAAGGTCAAGGAAGAGAGAAATGTACCCTGTGCAGATTATTTCAGACACGAGGCAGCCTGTATACATTTTCACCTTCCCACTCATAACCCAGCATCTTGCTGTTGCTGTGTTTTTAATTCTCTTGGGTTGTAAATAGAAGACAAAAGAACCTAGTACTTTTTTCACACTATTGCAGATGGATAGATTGGCACAGGTAAAATAATGCTGGACTTGGTGCTGAATTGGAAAAAAAGTCATGTTAGTGTATTCTGTGCTTCCAATGTCCAGAATCATGGGCTTCACAAGGCTGAAAGAAATGTGAAAATGTGAAGCCTCTAAATGAGGCTGGAAGGGTTTTGCAGAAGGTCTGCTCTGGTGCAAAGCAAAGCTTTGGTCTTGGTAGAGAAAGGACACAATGAAATTGTTTGTCCTGTGAAAAGAAGAGGTCAGAGCAGATGAGCAGAGTGGTAACCTTGAATGCTAAAACGTGTAGCTTCTTTCTTTCACATGACATTGATGATCTCACATGGAGGTAAAGAAGGATTTGAAAGAAATCATAGTTTTTCCTTTCTTTTTATTTTTACAGCAAAAGGGTTGCTCTTGTCTGGTATGCAGCTTACTGCTCCATCTTCCCTAGCTTCCCCAGGAATTCTGCTTCTGTGGTAAATGCAGGACAGATGCTTTTGTTACCTAAATCAGTGACAAGGCATTTCTAACCAGTTCTGGTTTTACAAGAGAGGCATTTTTAACTCCTGTATTTTTATGAGTGGGGTCTCTCAACCTGCAAAGCACCATGACAAAAGATTTCTAGAGAGTACATGAAGCCAACTCCTGTCATTTCCAACCTCTTACTCTTCTCCAAATCATCCTCTAAGTGGACACAGTACTGCAGGAACTGGCCTCACCAGTGAGGAGGGGATGGGAGGTATCACCTTCCTGGACCTGCTGGCAGTTCTGTGTCTCATTCAGCCACGGATTCCCACCATGGACACCTTGAACTCGGTCCTCTGGGAATCTCCAAACCATTTATGACCTTATCACTCTCTAAAACTCCCTGAAAGGTGGCTGTGGTCAGGTGGGGGTTGGTCTCTTTCTCCAGGCAGCAACTGACAGAACAAGAGGACACAGTCTGAAGCTGTGCCAAGGGAAATATGGGTTGGATATTAGAAAAAGGTTTTTTATAGAAAGAGTGATAAAGTATTGGAATGGCCTGCTTGGGGAGGTGGTGCAGTCATCATCCCTGGATGTGTTTAAACAAAGACTGGATGTGGCACTCAGTGCCATGGTTTAGTTGAGGTGTTAGGGCTGGGTTGGACTCTTGGAGGTCTCTTCCAACATAATCATTCTGTGATTTTCTGCCAAACCATTTTCCAGCATGAATTGGTGCATAGGGTTGTATCTCCTTAGGCACAGGGCTTTGCAGTTCTCCCTGCTGGACATCCTCAGGTTCCTTGAGGAGCTGGAATAGCTGACAATGCTGAGATGTGACGAGCAAGAGCAGCTGGGACCATATCCAGCAGTTTGTCTGTGGTGGTTTTGTTTTTGTTGAGCACTTTTCCATCACTCTCCTGTCAGCTGTGAGGCAGGATGACAAAATAAAGATTGGGGACTGGCCCATATTTGTCCTAATGTGCCACAGGAAAATATTTTTCCAGGGGAAGAAGACCATGACTGAGTACCTGCCCAGGTCTGGAAGTAGGTGAACACCTTTCTGGAGGAGAGCTGCTTTTCTTCCCTGGTTCTTGCTGTGTGTTTGCAGTGACCCAAAATAAATTACCTGGGTGCAATGTGGCCTCCAGCAATTACTAGAAATGCTGGGGCAGAGCTGTCACAATGCTGTTACCAGGCTCACTTGGCCTTTGAAATTGCTCGTTTAGAAAGATAAAGAACAGTTCTGACTTCTGTCTTGAAGCTGTCTTCTTCCTGCAGTTTTGTAGACAATTAGGAAAAGGAAAAGCTCAAGGATTTTTTTCTAGCAATTAATAGTTCATAGATCACTGTAGTCTGCCTTGACCTTGTTTAATAGAGAAAGTGCATATTCCTAATTGAATATCCCTATAAGCTCCAGAAGCATGAGACATATCCAAAGCTCACATTTGAAGTTTACATTTGAAAAGTTAATAAAATGCTTCTATTTTTTACCTTTTCCCAGTGAATTTTTTATGTGCATTTTTGAGGTCATGTATAAATAGCCAGACACAAATGTTTGTGCAGTGCTGGTGACGTGTCATGATATTTTAAGCTGTTCTGTTGTTAAATGGTGAACAATGGATTTACATTTGTGTGAATGTGATATGTGTGTGGTAAATGGCAAAGCCAAGTTTGTACATAATTTTTTTGTCTTGAGGTTTTACTGTATTTTCTGTTCCCTGCTTGTTATTTTGTCTCCCTCAGGGCTTCCCTTTACATTCCAAGTCCCTGACTCCTATCAGCAAAAGGGATTTAAAAATGAGCCTAGCACTGGCACAAGGTGCCCAGAGCAGCTGTGGCTGCCCCATCCCTGGGATGTTCAGGGCCAGGTTGGATGGGGCTTGGAGCACCCTGGTCTAGTGAAAGATGTCCCTGCCTATGGCAGGAGGTTGGAATGAGATGATCTTCAAGGTCCCTTCCAACCCAAACCATTCTGCGATTCTGTGATAGTAGAAATGCTATGTTATGAGATATGAATGTTTTCCCTAATTTTCACCTCCTCAGCATTCAAATTAAAGGAAAGTTACACCTTCTCCTGAACCCCTTTCCTGTCTGTAACTTGTTTGATATTTTATCCATAACTCTCTGGTAAAAAAAATGACATTATACCTGGCTAAACTGTATGTTCAGCATCTCCTTCCATGTCCTTGGGAATATGTTTCCTTCCTAAAGATACTTGGATTTTCTATTTTCCTGCTCAACGCTGAGGTGCTACACTGCTGAAAATCCTGATGTTTTCTTTGCTGCACCCATCTACCCCATCCACTGATGTATCCACACCATCACAAACACTGGGGTGTTTTTCCAGCAGGAATGACTTGCTGACATGTTCCTGGGTTGGTGCTGCTGTCAGGAGCAAACTGCTCCTTGCCAGGTGCTGCAGGAAAGTGTTCCTCAGGGGCAGCTCAATGTATGGGTCCCAGGCTGCAATTAGAACAGCAGTTTATCATTAGTATAATAGCTACATGTATTTCTAAATGCCATTTAAAATCATGTTCTTAACCTGACTTCAAATGCTTAATGATTTTTTTTTTTTTAGTTTGAAGCATTGCTGCTGGTGCACTGTCTGGCTTTTTTTTTTTCTTTTTTTTTCCCTAATTTATTTTTGTCGCTGAAGTTTAGTTGGGGCAAAAACCAGTAAAGACTTAAGGATCAGAGTTCTGTGGCTGCTCCAGTGGTCCTGAATCAGCAGGAGCCTTTCTGTAGCTGGGAAGGATTTTCCCTCAGCAGGATTTGCAGACTTGGGAAGCTTTTGCATGAACTTCAGTGGCTTAGAATTAGATTTCAGCAGCAGAGTATGTCCCCAGAAGGCTGAAAACAGGATATCATCCTTCTAACACAATGTCTCCAGAAGGCAGAAGAAAGACAGTTTTGATTCCTTTCACATTTACCTGTGTTGCCTTGAAGCAGCAGTATTTTTCCTGTTTTGCAAGGTCTTTAAGCCTGGAGCCTGAAGCTGCTCTGTGCAGCAAGTTAGAGAAACCATTCAGGTCTGAGACTGAACGTTGCTGTGCAAAAAGGAGATTTAATTATGGATTCTCCCATAACCTCTGAGGGTCCAGCCTTTGCAGAGAGGTGGCTAAAATCAACTCGCAAGATGTCATAATCTAGTGTGTCTTGAAAAATCAAAAAGGTTTTAATAAAGAAAGAAAATAATACAAAAATAAAGGCAAAGCCAAACACAGTGTAGAGACAAGTCTCCTACTTGCTACAGCACCTCGAAAAGCCTAGAACTTCTTTGTTCTTTCTCTTTAGTACTTAATAGTTTAGGGGGGTTCTTTGGCTCTTGGCCCAATGAAATTAACAACAGGCTTTGAGTTACACTCTCGGAGCCCAATCCATGCTCCTGTGCTGGTGCCGAGCCAATTACAACGAGAAAAACACAGAACTTTCTAGTTAAACTTCCTAAAATGTCTGAAGGTAAACTGAAACTCTTTCCCTATTTGGAAACGCCTGCTGGGATTGTGGGGTGCCTTACCACATTACCTAGTGAATCGTGAAAAACCGATGTGATCACAGATAAAGACTCTCTAGTTAAAGTTAGAAAGTGGTGTGTTTTAGTAATCTCCTGAAGTTGTGCCCACGAATTGCAAGGCTCTTTGCCCTCTATTTATTTCCCAACGTCTTACATACACAAAATGCTTATAGGTATGCATCATCGCAGCACCACTTACTCCCTGCTTTGTATTAAAATGAGGTTAAAATTCCTTCACATGTGCACAATTCTTCTCTTGAATTGGGTCAGTGGTCTCAAAGGATGAAGTCAGAAAAGTCTTCATCACAATGACCTTTCTGCCTTCTTGCTGCTGGCAGGCCTTCATGACCTTTTGGCACGATCCAATCCCTCCTGCTTCATGATCAATTAGTGTTGAGTCCAGGTGCATGTCACGTCCCATTGGTTTCCATTTGTCAGTATGATGGTCCATCTATTTCATTTCCTTCTATAAACACAACTTAAAACAAGCACATAATACCAAGCAATACATCATCTAGCTCTAACTCAAGCATCTAATAGTCATTAACTTATCTCTTTTTTTTTTTTTCTAACTTGCATTCTAAATCAATATAAATTGCTCTTAACCCTTGGCTAAAATTTTAACCCTTTAAAACCATGATTCAGCTAGCACTGGATGAGGCCTGAGTGGTCCTGAGGTGATTTCTGACACTGTTTTCCTTATTTTCCTGCAGGCTGGACCAAGTTTGCCCGGCTGACGCGGGCGCTGACCAACAGCCGGAGCGTCCTGCAGCAGCTGACGCCCATGAACAAGGCTGAGGTGGTGCACAAGCACTCCCGCCTGGCAGAGGTAGGTGGGGTAGATACCAGCCTGCTCCCTTCCTAGGGCAAGGGGGAGGGAAGAAAACCCACCCTAATTCCCATTGGTGTAGGATATTCTTAGAGGAAATTATTTTCCGGCTCTGATTTTTTTCAGCCTCGCCCCTACTCGTCCTAAAGCAGCAACACATGGCATGCCCACATTTTTAGGACAGGTCATAAAAGCACTCTCTGTAGGTCACTTTTACTTAAATGACCCTATTTTTGTGCACACAGTCCTCAGCTTCCTGGTTTTCCTTAACTTGAGGTGCACAGTTTGTTTCTCTGGTGTGCTGTCTCACAGTAATATGGAACCAGGATTGATGTCCTTGAGTCCCTCTCCCAGGAAAATGAGATTGTTTGAGAAACCTCTTTGGAAGTATCCCTGTCTGAGTCCCCATGGACTGCATATATACCCTGATCTTGACTTTCTTGCAAAACCATTCCTACAATATTTCCCTCATTGCTTTTATCTTCAGAACTGATGAAATGAACTCTGTGGCAGGTTGCAAATATCTCCTTAACAGTGCAGGTGGTGCAGCAAGTGAACACCTTCAGGTTAACTGATGAAACAGAGGTACTGCTTTCATCTTCATGTCCACTGGTAATGAAAAATAAATAGGTCAAAAGTACAGGGTCAAAATATATGAGCTACTGGAAAAGACAGCCCTTGTGCCAGAGAATTTGTCCTGTTGAACTGATAGTGGCTTTAAATGTTTGGTTTTTTGTTTTTTTTTTTGTTTCCTCTCTCTCTGGTTTTAGTGAATTTTGATAATTAAAAACTCAAATTAAATTATGAGGATGGAAACCCAGAGTTTTCAGGTGTTAGCAGTGTTGTGTTTTCCCTTGAATGATCCCATACCAATAGCTTGAAAAAATGCTGCGTTACTGACACCTCACACTTTTCAAATTAATGACATTTCAGTGTCCTGTCAATCCAGTTGTATCTATTCTTGGTTTAGTCTGGGGAAGGGAAGGCTGGAGAAGATATGGTAACAATACTCAAAAGAGTGCAAAGCAGCTGCATGGAATGAGGGAGGGAATTGTTCACCAGGACCACAACAGCTAGAGGAAAAAGAAATGGCATTAGGTCACAGCAAGAGAGATTTAGATCAGGCAACAGCAAAACCTCAGGTAAGGGAGTAGATGTGCTCAGGAATAGGTGGGATAAGGTTGTAGTCAGGAATTGTTCCTTGCAGGGTGTGCAATCTCCTCTTTTACAAGTAGTTTTTGGCTGGAAAGTGCTTTGTAGGCAAAATGCTGTGAGGAAGGCAGTCTGAGGGGAGGTTCACCATTGCTGTACAAGTCCTGTTTTCCATATTTCTGTATCTGAGGAGGAGCATTATCTTCATAGCTCATCCCTTGCAGAATGTGCTGCTCACCTTATCAGACTTAACAGTTACCAGTCATTTTCATTAGCTGTACACAGGAATAATGCAGACAGTCTGTGGTAAATGCAGCTGACTATCAAGATATTGTGTATTCTTTGGTGATTTAAAATTAAAAATCCATGCAGCATGAAAGAAATAATCATTATAGTTCAGTGGTCTCCACAGCCACTTGCCACCCACTCACCATGTCAAACTCAGCATGATATTATGTTAAGAATTATAATTATGCTTTTGCAGTATCGTGGGAGCTCCCAAGCACTCCACCACCAGAGGCACAGGGAACCATCAAGCATATGTTAATAGCATTCTGCTTGAGCCCTATGTAGCTTTTTTTTCCAGCTCTAGTGAGGATGTTTCCAGCTCCTGCCCCAGTGAACAAGGCAGGGAACAAACAGGCCTGAAGAAACCAGGGAAAGAAGTCCCAGTGCTGATTTATCAGTGAAGTGTTGGACACTGATGTGTCCAAAGGGATATCTGGAGATAACAACCAAATTATGAGGCAAAGCCAAAATGGTGCATTAAGTGCAGGTGAAAATTTTCGCTTTGGAAGAAATTTTCACAAGGCTGCTGTGAGAAAATGATTGTGTTGTTGGCTGCTTCAATTCCAGGGAAAACTCCACGGACCCACCAGCAAGTTCAGCGTGCTGCAGTGGTTATAGAAGTGCTGATAGTGAGTCTGTCCTGGGCACTGGGTGGGGGAGGGACACCTGGAGTTTGATGTTTTTGTAGGTCTCACCAGGGGTTTGTCATCTATGGTTGACCCTGACAAGTGCCATTGGGACCACACCACTCCACAGAGGGGTTTGCGTTACCCTGGAGCTGGTGTGACACCAGGCTGTTGGCAAAGGGAGCAGCCACGGGCTCCTGGAGGTCCCTGCTGCTCTCTCACTGCTTCCTGTGTAGTGGGTCCAGTGCTTTTCTGTCCCTGGCATAAATCTGTGCAGTTCACCTGACTCTGTAGAAAACAAATGGCTAATTAATGTAACAAGTTAGTTTTTTGTTGTGTCAGCTCAACTGACTTTCCTTACGGGTCGTGATTGCTCAATATGACCTTAGGGAGGGTGGGAACAGGTAGGCAGAAGCAGGTTTGCATCCCTTCAGCCTGACATTGGCCCAGATTTGGCATCTTGGGAAGCCACATCCCCATCACAGAATGAGGGAGGCTGTTTTTATTGTCCCTTGGTGATTCCTGGAGAACAGATTTTCAGCAGAGCCAGACTTTTACTGTCTGATCTCAGTAACAGCTTTCTCTTAAAAACATCTAAAAGACAAGACTGCAAAGAATTAATGGAGGATCCCTGTCTGTGCTGCTTGAGTTCACATTCTTAGTTATTATACAGTTTATTCGGAGCCATTTACTCCTCTCCATTGAGGAACCATCCTGTGTTTGATGAATTTTGCACATCTGAGGCTGCTGTTTTCAATTCAACTGTCGTGGGATGTATGGTGCATCAGCCCCACAATGGGGCAGGTGTAGGGCTGAAATGAGTTTTAAACTTGCTGTAATTATTTATTTTATCCCATATGGACTTCAGATCCCCAAGTGAATCCCCAAATGGATCTTTCAGTTGTCAGTGCAGTAAATTGCCTCGTGTGCGTTCCTTTGTGCCTTTGTTTCTTGTGTTGGACTGAGATAAGAGGTAATTAGATTAGCTGGGAATGCCTTAAGTGAATTTGGCTTGGTTTTTGCAATGCTTCCAGTTCCACAGTTTTACAACACCAAGCAGGCAGGAGATTATAGTCCTATGCAAAAAAAAAAGAGAAGTAATTACGGGAAATAAAAGAGAACCCACTAGTGATATTGAGCTTGTGGGAGCAACAACTTTTTGGAAGAAAATATGAAGGAAGTGTGATATTGGCAGGGTTTTAGGCAGAAGTTGTGCACACAATGCCTCATTTTTGGAGGTTGGCCAGCAAGGCTGGGGTCTGTTTCACCTTTGATGGGTTGTTGCTCTGGCTCAGCAGTAATTTAAAAAAGAGGTCAGGCACGAAGATTTAGTCTTGTAACTATTACAGATCTGAATGACTGTTCATGATTAGATCACGTGTTAGGAAGAAAGTCCTTACTGTGAGGGTGGTGAGGCATTGGAACAGGTTGCCAGAGAAGCTGAGGCTGCCCCATCCCTGAAAGTGTTCAAGGCCAGGTTGTACAGGGCTTGGAGCAACCTGATCTAGTGGAAGGTTGCCTGCCCATGGCAGGAGGGTTGGAAATAGATTATATTTTACGTCCCTTCCAGCCTAAACCATTCTATGTTCATAACTGCAAAGCATACGCTGGTGTGGCAGTACCCAAAACCTCTTTATGGAGCCTCTCTTCCATTGCTCTTGGCATGGTTTCCCCTCAGTCCCTCTGCAGACCTCCCTTTTTGCAGGAACATCCTCAGATGCCATGCTGCTCCCATTCATTGAGTTATAGCTGCCTCCACACGTGCTAAATAAATCAGATTATTTAGAAACTGTGGGTTGCCTTGCAATGTCCAACAAGTACAGTCCTGTCTCTGCTGCTCCTCACAGGAATCTCTAAGACCCCTCATTGGATCCCATCCACTGAAAACAGTAACATTTGCCTCTCTGCCTCTCACAGGTTCTCCAGTTGGGATCTGATATTCTTCCCCAGTACAAGCAAGAAGCTCCAAAGACTCCACCACACATTATACTCCACTATTGTGCTTTTAAGACCACCTGGGACTGGGTCATCTTAATTCTCACCTTCTACACAGCAATCATGGTTCCATACAACGTGTCCTTCAAGACAAAGCAGAACAACATTGCCTGGCTGGTGCTGGACAGCGTGGTGGATGTTATTTTTCTGGTTGACATTGTTTTGAACTTTCACACCACCTTTGTTGGCCCCGGGGGAGAGGTAATATCTGATCCCAAGCTCATACGGATGAACTACCTGAAGACCTGGTTTGTGATTGATCTTCTGTCCTGTTTACCATATGACATCATCAATGCCTTTGAGAATGTGGACGAGGTAAGTGATTGTAGTCTGTCTCTAAAGGATTATTTTAATTAAGGATTTATTTAGAAGCTTGTTCCCAGTGAGGGAGCTCATGCTCTGTTCAAATACTGACCTTGAGATTTACCAACAAGGCGTTCCTGTGTTGGTGGAGAGGTGTGTCTTAGGGTTCCAGTAGCATGTGTGGGTGTTTATTTTAGTGATGGGGGGTTTTGGAATGGCTTGAAAGTCATCTATAAGCATTGGTGCAAGTCCCTGTCAGAATGGGCTGGGCCAGATGGGATGTCCCCTGTCACAGCCTTCCTTTTCAGCTCAGTCTTTGGGCAGTTCTAACCCAGTGCAGGGCTTGATTCCACTTCTGTGTTTGCTCTGGCTTCAGGCAGAGCAAATAAATTTGCCACTTATATGAAAGTAGGGAATGGCTCTGAATAAAAATTTTTTTAAATCCTGCCCTAGGACTACCTTTTGAACCAGGCTGTAATTTTTTTTTTCTTTTTAATGTCATTTTAAATGTTTGTTTGAGAGGGAGATTTATTTCCATTTTTTTGGTACAATTCTTCAACTACAGCTAAAATTTGAGAAACTGTTTGAGGAAAGAAAACATAAATATCATAGATAGATGCTGAATTAAGACTTTTTAACCGCTAAGTGTGTTAACATTTATGCAGTCGAGCTTGTGGCCTAAGCTAATACAGAAAACAAGCAATAACTACAACAAATAATGCATACACGAGTCAGTGTACAGAAATTCATTATTAAAATGGAACTGTAATGGCTTTAGGACTTGTTTTAATTTTTCTCTAGAGCTTTTTATCTTCAGGGCCATAAACAGATGAAAAAGCCTCTGTTCATTTTTGAATGTTTTAACAGTTTTTTTCTTAGAACACTGTTTAGTGGGGTTGGTTGATTGTTTGTTTTTTAATTCTCTATTTTGCACTTACATATCCTCACTATATAAAACCTACTTTTTTTTTTTTTAATGCAGGCTTTGCTGCAAATTTTGTAGAGCTCCTTTAAAATTCCATCCCTGCCTCTGTGTGCTGAGTAGCATCTTTTGACATTGTTCTATTTTATTTATAGCAAACATGACAGAAGTGATAATACTTGCAGCTTAAATTCAAGATCCTATGAGGGCTGCCCATCTGAAACCAGGTTGTACAGTCAGGCTGTGTAAGAAGGTGATATTAGCAAGATTGTAGATATAATACCTCTTAAAATAACCAGTTTCAGACTCAGAGAAACCTGATTTTTATAAAAAATGCAGCGTTATTTCCAGATTTTTGTGCTTTAATATGTAAAATAGACAGAAAAATTCTGTGCCCAAGCAGGACAGATTTAAAGGATGAGGTTAACCTCTTTCTCTGACATATACACGGGAAATAAACCATCTGCAATATTTGTGACAGGGAAGAGAATCTTGATGCAGCACATTATAATTGAGACACACCTAAAGTGACAAACTTTAGTCAAAATGTAGTAACAGCAGCAAGGTATCATGAACTCCAGTGATCCTAGAGCAGCTGTCATTTACTTTCAAACAAATGAAGCATTAACTCCTTTTAAATAAAGGAGCCAACAGTAAGACTCCCTTGTCATGAAGTTCTGTGTTATTGCTCTGGAGCCTCCAGCAGGTTCTGGTTTATATTTATTTGATTTCCATCCCCTCCAACTGCAGCTTTCCCTAGTGTCTGAAAAGAACTGAAGTGATTTTGAAAATAGGTATGTAAACAGTTAGCCTTTCCTCCCTGGGCTTACATTTTCTCTTTTCTCTGTCCTTCAGGGGAGATATTTTTATTTTTTTGTGATATGTCTTCATTTGTGACATTTAAGTCTTTTGGGCTGGTCAGTGTGTTCTGGGTGGTTGCAGTTATTAATGCTCTTTATCTTCATTTGGATTTTTAACATTTGTTTTAAATGGTGCTTCTTGTCTGGGGTTTAACTTTTTGGCCCCCCCAGCAGCAAGGTGTTCAAACACTGTTCATAGGTAAAGAATAAGTAAATCCATAATCTCAATTTGGGAGAGATACTCTGATTAAAAGCAGTGTTTCTCATTAGAAAGTGAGTGTTTCCTTATTAAGGCAAGTAGGAGAGAGAAGAATTCTTTTAGCTCTCGATTCTGGTAGGTTTTAGCTCTCTGTCTTGGCCCTGCATGTTGGATAAAAGTGTTAAAGTTGATGATTTCAGTGGCATTTCAGATAAAGTTGCAGAAAATGAGTTTAGCAGAAAAGACCTTGGGTGCAAGTCCTGCTGCTCTTTGAGTTCTTGATATGGTGGTGAGGGATGGACCCGAATCAGAGTGAACAGCCCTAAAAGCCACCTGAGTGAAATGTGACTTTCCAAATTTCCCTTGTTTTTCCCCCATCTCTGACCCTTGTCCCACATAAAACATCAAATGCTTTTTTTGCTAGTTGTTAGGGAGCTAGATGAGAAGGGGGAATACCATTGGAGGGGGTTTCTTTTCCTCCCTATGGGCAGGTCTCTCACTCATGAAAAAGGATATGGCCAAGGAGGTTTGGGATTTTGTCTCTTTGTGGTATATGTAGATAGCTCTGTGTGATACCTGTGCTTGAAGTGAATTAAGATGCCTGAAGCACTAGAGTCCTTTTTATGCCAGAATTAAGGAGGCAAATTGAAAGATTAAAAAAAAAAAAAAAAAGGTTGAAAAAAGGAAATGTGTGTTTTCTAACCAAGGGTTGTAGCTCTTCAAATGCAGCCAGTCTTGGCCAGAGCCACTTCCAGAGTCTTGGAACCATGTCATTTCCCTCACAGACATTAGGTGAAGGCTGGAGTTCCCACCTGAGGCAAACATGACTGCAAATCAAAGGTATTTTGTTGTTGAGTCCATGTAGGGCCTTGGTAGAAAGATTTTATGGAGAGGATTATGACACACAAATTGAGGACTGAGGGGGATTAAGATGATTTGAGGCAGAATTAGAGGTGTAGGTTTCCAAGCCTGGAGTGACAGCCAGGAGTCTGCTCAGGGGTATTGGGATGTGTGAGAGGGAGGGGAAAGGCAACAATGAGAGGCACCTTGCACAGCACAGAGTGATCTAAGTTGATGTGATGGATGAGATATTATGTGCCTAAGTGGTATTGGAAGGGTAGGAAAACAAGGTCAAATAGGCTGGAGAAAAATAAACTAATGGAGAGGAAAGTGGAATCCTTAGTGGGATATTTGATTTAGGAAACTTGCTAGGAGGATATTACCAGAAAATCAGAAAAATGCATGACATTTTTTCATCTTTTCTTTCAGGGCAGCATATCCTGCACTGTAATATGTTCTGGCTAAACCAAAACCATACTGAAAACCTTTCCTGTACAGAAGTCAGACAGGGGACAGCATAGTACACACTGGGGAATCCAGACAGTTTTCAAGGAACAAACCAGAACATAGAGTGTGTGCTCAGAGTCTCTGAAACTTGGCTGATTTTGGTGGTTTTTTTAACATAAGAGTTCTCTGAAATTTCAGATTTAGTCTAGAAGTGTCTGCCTGTCTCTTCTTTAACATTATGACAAAAAAAAAAAAAAAAAAAAGACACAAAACTTTGGATTAATGGGGAATATGGTGTTTGGATCCAAAGATTTTGGTCCCATGAAGTTCCTGTAGGTATTAGGATGTGAAGTGTGTAGTGACTAGAAATTGGATTTTTGTCTCGGAGTTACATGTTGCTTGTAGTGCTCTTCATTTTCTTTTTGCTGAGTTCTGAGCTGTATGTAACAACTCTTCCACTGCTGTATGCACCAGTTTATAAAATTATGACTCCCTGCTTTTGAAGCTGGAGAATTATATTACCTCAAGATTTAGCCTTTATATTCTGCCTATTAGAGAGATAAATATCTGACCTTTCTCAGTCTGGACTACCAAAAAGTTGATTGTAACCATTTTTACCATAAAAGTCAGAATTATCAGACTTGTATTGTGATGAAACTGTCAGCAAATTTGCAGGTGCCCAAGGATACTGATCAGGTATGGTCAAACCATGCTAAAATCTCCCTTTGGGACCAAATCAATTGGCATCCCAGGACACCAGGATCTTTGGCAGGTGTTTGGCTCTTGTCTTCACATGCATTTGAGCTTCTGCAAATAAGTATTTTGAGTAAATATTCCCCAGACTTGATGGGTGGACGAGCTTTTGGCCAAATGGAAAATGTTTCCACAAATTAAAGGGTAAATTCAGCTGAAAAAGGCTCTTACTGTTTTGAAAAATATGATTTTTTTTTTTTCTGGGAATTTTAACTGAGATTCATTAATTTCTGAGTTTGTCATGAAATAAAACGTAGAAGCTGGATCTTCTCTCTGCCAGAAACATGGTCCTGAAATGACACATCATGTACTGTGAAGAAAGGGACACAAAGTCAGGGTGGTATCCAGATGTTTTTCAGATGAGTTGTATAAAAGATCATCTTTTCTGCAGAAATTAATTTTCACAAGCCAATAGCTGGAAGTGAAATCAGAGAAATTTAAATGACCTAAACCAAAATTCTGTGCCCGTTGTTTAATAATGTAAGACTGCATGACCCAGTGGCCTTTAAAATTTAGTGATCTATTCAGGGCATATTACAGCATGGACTCCTTGTAATTGTAATTTGATTTTAATTACTATTATCAATCTATTTCAGCACTGTCAGAAACTTTTTTGTATCACTGCAATTGATAGAAACTAAAATTGCAGTGTCTGTAAATTGAAAGCAAATAAAAGCTGATTAAGCTGGTGTAGCCATGTTCACACCTGCAGTGCTTCACTGCAAACATTCTCTTTGTGGGAGGTATTTGAAGGAGGGTTTTTGGGCACCAGGCTGAGTGTTGTATGCAAGTTGAAGATAAATTGGTGTGTTATAGGAGTGTGACTTTGGCTCTGAAGTTTACTCCATGGCTAGCTACCTTTTTAAATCTAGATGGCTGACATGGAAAAAATAATTCCCAGAACAAAATCCTGGCTGCAACCAAGTGTTAAACTACAATACAAACTCCTAACAAATAATGACAGAAGCACTACCCCTGGTACCAGGCATTTGCCCCCTTGTGATGCACTCAGAAGACAATTAAATATGAAGAATGCTGTCATTCTGTTGTAGTGTGTGAAAATCTACAATAGAATAATACAGTGGCGTGGATATGATATTAAGTTATAAATATATCCACTGGAGGCATGTATTTTGTAGATTTTCAACCATTTTCATCCCTTTCACTTATTCACCTCTATCACCCCATTGCATTGACTTGCAGAACTGCACCTCTTCTCTTTGGTTTTTTATTCTAAGGTTTTATTAAAGTTCTGCCACTGTTTAATTAATCAGCTTTTAATTCTTTTTTCTTAATGAATTAACCAGCTACTTTAATGCTGTACAAGGTCTGCAGGTTTCCCTGTGGAGACACCTGAATGTCTCCACGATGTGAGGGGCAACTTGTGAAAGGAAGGAGCTGAGCCAGAGCCAGTGCAGGGGGTGGTGGGTGACTGATATCCTCATACACCTCTCTGATGTGGGTTATGGAATACTGAACTGAAATTAGATGGCCCAGAGGTCTTTTTCTTTTCTTTTAAAAAAATTTTTAATGTGATGTATATATTACTGGGAAGCAGATGTTGGCTACAAACCATTAAAATCAAATCTTCAGTCAGAGCATATAAGATGATACAGAGTCCAGCAGAGGAAATTGTTTGTGGAGCACTTTCAAGGGAAGGTTGGAGTCCTGTGTGATCCCTTTTACTCACAAAGGAAGGGAAGGCTTACAAAGGAGATGGGGAAATGAAATTATCTGATCAGATGCTCACTGAAGTGATGCTGATGGGAGTAGCACAAGTTCCCATTTTTGTCCTCCACCCACCTTCCCTACATGAGTGAAAATTATCAGATTTCATGATACTGTCTTTACTCCCTCTTTTTGGGCACACTGATGCACTAACAAATATTGCAAGATGCCACATCCCCATTATTTTGCATCTAGAAGAAATACTTTGAAATCACCCTTCTCTTTATAACCTCAGTTATTTACTGTTTGAAATGTGCTGCACTGTATAGTTGTGCCATAAACAGTTCACTGGAAGTTTATTTATAATGTTACAGCTTATTGACATTTGTGTTAGAGGGAAAAAAAAGGAAAGTTTCTCCATCCCCTTGGTAAACAACCAGAAGATAAATCCCAAGCAATACAATTAGATGTACTTTCAGAAAATGGATGAAGTAATCTACTTGCTTAGATTTTGCTGTAAAAACTCAAATTTTTGCTCACTGAAGCCACTACTTCCATTGCTTCCAGTGGTGTAGGACCAAGTATTAATTGGGCTCTGCTTGTATCTGGACCTGGGGGTCTAGGTAGCTGGTGCAGAAGAAGCAAAGCCCTCCTGTGTATCTACATAATTGAATACAACTCTAAATTTTGCTCTTTAAATGGTGATAAATCAGAAATGTCGCTGTCTTAGTTTTGTCATTTGCTCATTTTGATTTGTAACTATGCAACTTGATTATATTAATTGTTTGCTGAGAAATAAAGATTTCTGAGACACGTTGGAAGATTTATTTCAACATTAACTCCAGTAAAGCAGCATTAAGGAGCTAACCAGGGATTTTAGAGCTAAGCTCTATTTAAGTAGCTAAGCTTGAAAATTTCTTTTGGGAATGATTTGCTGGTTGCATTTCAAACAGTCTTTACCTCCTCCAGGATACTCCTCCTGCACTGCACAGAAAAGGACTTTTTGGTTGTGTGCCTGCAGGCTCACCTGCTCGTGTTGGCAGGGCTCGCCATTTCAGTCATCCCCAAAATCTGCAGGCACTTTGTTTTCTCTTACATTGTGTGCCATCATTTAACAACTGTTTGGTGGAGATTGCCCAAGGTTTACAAAAATCCTGCCTCTTTTACTGCTTCAATACTAAACTGCACAGAATCAACTATGTGATTTATTTGGGTGATTTTTTTTGTTTGTTTGTTTTTGTAATTACTTCTGGTGAGAGAAAGGTAAGGGAAACCTTGCCCATACATCTTTAAATAAAGTATTTGGACTGTATTTCAAAATGTGCTAAGCATGGGACTCACCTGATGAAACATGGGGCCAGGCATTGTCCACAAGGAGGTGCAGGCATATTTGGGGCATGGCTCCCCATGTTCTAAGATGCACCTCCAGAGTAGGTCTGAGAAGTCATTCTGCCCTAAAACTTCTATTTCTCACCCTTGAATGTGGTGACACTAGCGTGACTAGATCAGATGCAAACTCCTCTGTGGTCTAGTTTAGGTTGGGGTGAAATATATCCCCCCTTGAGACTGTGTTTGCCTCACTTTGATTTCTCAAAGGATAAAAGCAAAAGCAGAAAAAAATACAGGTGTAGAACTCATGAGGTCTTTTTGAGTCTCTGAGTCATCAGCTTTGGTGAGCAGGTTCATTGTACCACCCATCCTATAAACCAGTCTAAATCCACCTCTCCTCATGATGTCTTAATAAATCTCTCCTAATTTGCAGTCTGTGCATTCCTCCCTGTGCCAACCTCCTTGGTTAAATATTTCTTTTCCCTCCCTCATGTTTATCTCCTCGATGTGCTTAGAAAGAAGAGTCATCTCTCCCCTGCATAAACACCTCTATTTTCCTTTCCTCAGTTTAAGCAAACTGATCTTGTCTAGACACCTCATTTATGAAATTTTATGAACGTTTTTGTGGCTGATCCAACTGCCTCCCTCTGCAGGAAGTGAAGTTCAAATACATCTTTTTAGAGCAGATCTTTACAGATTACTCCAGGTGGAAGAATTCATCTTCACCTTGCAGCTTGGCTTTTCCTGTTGGTGATGGAAACACTCAGCTGATCTGTCCTGGAGCTGGATTAACCTCTTCTGTGAGTGCAGCTCACTGATTGCTCTGAGTCATGTGGGATGGGCATGTGGGATTAACCCATATACCCAAATATTTCTGTTTCTCATTAATCTCCAGTTAAAGATCCTTGTAGCTGTAGACATTTTTTGTTAATTTGCACATTTTGTTAATTTGTAATGGATGCCTTGGGACTCTGTATGTCAAGCTTTATCACATTTTCCTTTATTCCCACATGGTTATTCTCTGTACCTGACAGTGTGATCCAAAGGTGTCTTTAGCAGATTCTGTGACCATAAGTTATTTCTGTTTATGTCACTAAGAAATCAGCAAAATCACTGAGAGTCACCACTTGTAACCCCTGCTAGGCTCCCTTTTTATGATTTCCATTTTTCCACCCTGTCCACAAGTTTGTCAGCCACCCTGGTATCCCAGTGGTGGTCCCTCTTTTCCCTGTGTTTCATAATAATTTCACTTCTTTTGTTACGGAAACACTGCATTTCTTTTATTTAAGAAATGGGCTGTGTTATCAGAGAATGCTATCAGGAAACCTTGGATAGATCCCAGCTAGCCTGAGCTTATCTAACCTACTGCTCCACTGATTGCATTTTGATTTATCTCTAAGTTTCTAATTATGCTTTCCCTTAACATTTTTTCAGGTCATGTATCTGTTTATTTCCTTCTTGAGGTATTGGATTTTCTGGGAAGTATCAACATAGCTTTTGGAAACTAATGCTCCAAATTAATTTAATTTTTAGCCCAAGCCTGGATTAATTTTACTTCATTGCAAGTAGATCACTTTATTTGTTCCTTTTTTCTTTTTTTTTCTTTTTTTATTCCAGTTTTGAATTTGAAGGATCTTTGGGTATTTGTTTTAGTACCCTCTGCAAGTAAGAGTTCAGCCTGGTGTTTGGCACTCCTTACTTTATCTCTACTTGCTCTCTAAGGTGTAGTTTTCTGTTGATCAGTTTTTTATTTCTTATGTATTATCAGTTCTCTGTTTCTGTTTTCTTCCTCTGGGTGATTATTTACTCATTTATAACTGATGCCCAGCTTTACAAGTTTTCCTCCCCATTTTTTGAGTTACAACCTTTTGTGCCTGTCGATGTAAGGACATTCCAGGTGTCCTCTGCTGCCAGGTGTCTGGCTCTTCTACCTCTCATAGTCCACCTGTCTTCACTTATTACTATCTTTAGTTCAATATTTATAATTTACCAGCTCTTGCCCTTTTGGGAGCAAGAACCCCCAGTCCAGTTTACTTTGTGATTGTTCACTTTTTAATGAACTGATTCAATTCCTTCTTCAAGCCAGTGAGGACTTCTGCAAAACCCTGCAAGAGTCGAGGGTAGTGTAGCATCACATTATGTGAAGTAATTGGCTGTTGAATGAAGAAATAAACATGCTGTTGCATCTGCAGAGCATCTCAGCCTCCTGTTATTAATAGCATTTATTCCCCAAGCTCATCTGGAGCAGGATCAGTCTCACATTGGGAGGCAGTGTCTGTTTCTCTGATAACACAATACACGTTGGGTTTCTGAGGATGGGTTTGATTTCTCCTCAGCCCTCAGCTCCTGTGTGCCCAGTGAAAGGGGAGGGAGCTGATTCATGCCCTCCCCAGCTGTCAGGGATGGATGGGGTCAGTCACTCCCCTGACAATCCCCACTCCTCATCTCCAGGGAGGGAAGATGGGCTGTCCACACAGACAGGGTGGTTGGCCATCAGCTTGCTGTGAGATCCTGCTTGGAGCTCAGCCCATGCTGCAGCCACACAAAACCATTTTGCTCATGCACAGAGGTGAGCCCTAGCTGCAAACTCCTCTGGGATTTGATCACTTTTTTGCTGTAATTGTTTGTGTCCAGCCTAAAGATACCAGCTTAAATTTAGTTTAACATCTGTATATGGTGCAATCACCCTTTGACTGCAGCAGCAGCATGCCCTACCAACATTTCATAGCTCTGTTTCTTGGCCACCTGTGCTGGTTTTGTAATCTCAAATTGGCATGCAAAACCACTACACTACCCCATAAATTCTTCAAAACCGTGTGCTGAACATTAAAATTGAGTGAAAAGTTTTTTCTCTTTTTCCTCTGACCTTTTCTGAGACAGTGTTTTCTATTAAATGATGCAGTACCAATCCCCATTTTCAAAGCTCAGAGTATTTCAGTTTTAGAACACATTTAAAATGAGTATTTAGTTTCTTTTTGTTGTTGCTGTTGCGTGCATACCCAGAGCTAGAAAAAAATAAAAAAATCATGGAGTGAAATCTAATTGAAAAAGTGCCTAGAGTTAAAAACACATTGTTCCCTGGTAGAAAGAAAAAGTTATGCATGATTTACCATTTCAGCATACTGGGATTTAATTTCGAGGTTTAAGCAGATTTTTGTATATTTAGATGGTTGAAACTAATGGCTGTTTTTGTTTTTATTTTACTTTTAGAAGAAGATTTATGCAATAATTTCCAATTTCAGAAAAGATTAATTACATTAGCAAGTGGCAGCTATTCTTTTTCGGATTTTACAAACATGCAGCTCTGCTATTCTGCTGCTCCTTTAGTGTAGAACAGACTCCACTCTCTCTTCCCTGGTTTAGGAGGTTTTTGGTAGAGTCATTGTGGACTCAGATGATTTCCTGCCCTTGTTATCCTTCATTTTCCTTTGGTGACAATATTCCCTTCATCCTCTTGCATGTTTGGCTCTTGACCCCTGTATAACACAACTTTATCAGCTCCATCCTTCCTATTGCCTGGCTTATCAGGGATTCATTAAGTGCAAGAGAACTTTGCTCCCTGTTCTTGCTGGAGGTGCAGAGATCTGTTCCCACGGTGTGCATGGCAATTTTAGGAAACATCTGTCTCACTCCTGTGGCTGGAAAAGTTCAGCTGGATGCAGGCACACATCTTAGACACTTCTCCTGGAAGATGGCAGTTTAAAAGTGTGGTAAACATCTGAAATGGGTCTGAAATGGCAGGAGTCAGGTAGTTTTAAAAGAAAGGATTGATCCCTCTGCATGTCAGACTGAGTGCTGTTATCAGTTGTGCCTCCTTTATCAAATTTAATTTCCCTTCTTAGTGTATCTAGAGAATTTGAGAACACAGACTTTGCAACGTGCTTGTGTCAAGAAACTTGGGCTTTGTTTAATCATGAATGTCTGATTTAATTCCGAAGTTAAACATCCATCCTTCAAAAATATCTTTCTGGATAAATTTGACAGTGTCTACATCCTTTGTACAGCTTCAGCTGTCTCTTAAATTGAAGTGGTGGTAGAAAAATGGCTGGTTCAGAGCCACTGCTCTTTCCTCTCCTGATCCAATGGCCTTAGAAATTCCTGGGAAAGACTCCTGTGACTCACATTTGGAAGAGTTAAATTGATGATGGGTGTCAGATGGGAATTTGGTTCCAAACTTGGCACCCAAAACGCAGCTTTGGAGTAGGTGGTTTTTCTGTGTAAAGATTTCTGCAGCTGAGATGATTGATGATGAGCAAGCTGAGTGTCCTCATCTGATTAGGGTGTGATAAAATACATTAGCCAAAACCCCAAAGGGCTGGAGTGGATTGTTGATAACATAAGGAGATATTCTCAGTTAGAGAACACAGCCCAGCAGCTGTTACACACAGTTGGCCCAGTTGAAATGGCAATGGAGTCACAAATGGTTCTCCCAGAAGGTTGGATCTCCAGTATCTAACCTGTGCTTTATTTACACCATACCAGTGCCAAACTGGATTACATGCCCCATTCACAATTTCTAATCACCTCTCTCTGTTCCTTGAGTGCTGAAGTTACTTCTGTCAGAGCAAATGCACACCCTGGAGTAGAAGGGATTCCAAAGCATTCATTATGGAGCATAAATACAGTTAAAAGAAAAATGAAATTAAAGGCAGCCTGCAATCGAGTTTAGAAAACTGAATTTCTTAATTGCCCAAAAGTAATTCAAGGCAGTTAGTCTTTCACATAACTTCTATCAAAGACATTTTTGCTGAATCTGAGGCAGAGCTTTGCATATTAACAATTGTGCATTAATTGTTGGCAATTTTATAAGTATGAAGGCACCAACTTGACCCAACCAGTACTTAATGCATATGTGATAGATACATATATATATATATAAAATATACTCTGTATGTGACATATCACATATTCATTTAGCATTTGTTTATTTGCTCTCTCTTATACACTGCTTTATGGAAGAGGCCTTTGAAGCTTCCAGTATTGTCTTTCTATTTTACATAAATAGAATACAGGAAGATTAGACATGATATGTGAATAATCACTACATCTCTTGATTTTTTGGTCTTAAGTAAGGGGTCAAACTGAGCTGGCTTTAA
Source organism: Argya squamiceps (assembly GCA_037834095.1). Taxonomy (NCBI): domain Eukaryota; kingdom Metazoa; phylum Chordata; class Aves; order Passeriformes; family Leiothrichidae; genus Argya; species Argya squamiceps. The sequence continues at coordinate 55,781,793 of JBBMKD010000216.1, forward strand.
GGTTTACAGTGAAACTTAGTTAAATTAATTACTCTTTAGAAATAATACATTTCAATGTCAGCTAAAATGAAATATTTCTCTTTGTTTTATACATAAGAGATGTGATTGTTACCTGTGCTTAGAGAAAAAAAAATGACAGCACAGAATTTCTCCAAGACTTTGAAATAAATGCTGTATTTTTTATTGTTTGTATAACTGCTAAATTTTCTATGTAACTTAGAGTTGATGAAGTGTGGGTGGGGGATGGAGGCCACACTGTAAATTCTTCCATTCAAGGGTTGTTTGTGCAGTAAAAAGTCCAGTGTGAGCTGTGCCACTGGGACAAAATTACACTCCTGGGTATTAAAAAGGGTCCCCCCAAGTTTGAAGTCCAGGTCTCTATGTTCTTCCCTAGCATTAATCCTGGAAATTAATGGTGACTCTTTAATTAAAATAGAAATAATGCATCTCTGCTTTACCAATGCAACAGGATTTGGTCCTACAAGGAAAACACCCTGCTATTTTCTCCTTCTTTTGAAAGTTGTAAACTTTCAAAATCAAGGTTCACTCAGTGAAATGTACTGCAGAATAACTATTAAACTACTCTTAACGGGTTTTTTGTGTTTTTGTTTGTTTGTTTTTGTTTTGTTTTTGTTTTTTAATGCAGATATTGTTTCTGTGGGGTTGGACCCTCATTCAGTAGTTCAGTGGCCATAGTCCTTTGTGTCAGGAATATTGGAAGGGGCTTCCCAGTTTATTGGAAAAGTTGGCTGCTCAGAATGTCTCCCGCCATATATCCTAAAGGAAATAAGTAGATACACATTTAGATGGAAATAAGGATGACAAACTGGATCTCTGTCTTGTGTAAATGCAAAATGCAGAAATCAAAATGGGAAAATTCCACTTCCCTCTGTGGTATTAGTCATCATGAGAGCTTGAATGCAAATATAGAGCTTCAATTTATTAAGGATTTGGGGATCTGAAACACATTCCAACAGGATTTGAAAAGCATACAAGAACTGTGCCAAACAGATTACATCTAGAAATATCAGATGTATGTTACCCTTCAAATGTTGGGCAAAGGGAAAGAAGGTGCAAAAGAAGAAGAAACAGAGGTGCAAAAGAGACAAATGTTTTTCTGGTATGGAAAACTCCAGAAACTCCAGTCTTTTACTGTTTGATAATATAATTAGCCAGTGTTTTGACTAGACTGATTTGATAATGATGCATAGAAAAGGGCAATTTAATCTTGGCACAGTAACTGGGAGTGTTTGCCTCATTGCTTTCTATGTCTTAATTTCTACTTTAAATTAAATGTATTCAGCTTCTGAATGTTTTATATTAGAAACCTTCCTTTACAAACCTTCTATTTTGAGCCACTAATTAATTTAATGCACAAGTTAGTTATATCATGGGATTGCAGTAGATCAAGAGCGTATTTTTGTTTTCTTTCTGCATCTCCAAACTCCCAAACCATTTGTGCATTGAGAAGGACATACACATTTCTTACCCTCTCTCGGATGTTTCTATTAACTTTCTGATGGTCCTTGTGCTGTTATTCCCTAAATATTTGTATTTCCATTTATTTGTATGTCATCTATCTTGCGTGAGAGGAAAAAATAACAACACTGCACCAACACTTGCTTTAGGAAATTTTCTGCAGTGTCTGTTGGTTGGAAAGGAAATTAACCCTGTATGCAAAGGCACATGCCTGGTGGTCTGTATTTCCCTTGCTCAGGAAGGTGATGTGCCCACAGTTGTTTAATTCATGTCCAGTCAGTGAGACTTCTTGTAAGTAACAAAATATCCAGAGATATGTTTGAAGGATAATAAGAGGTGGAGAGTGTTGTACTAGATGAAGTTACTCAGCTCCTGCTTGGTGGATGAGAGTAACAATAGGCAGATTGCTCTGAGTTTCCCACTGCAATTATGTTCTGATGTTTCTCTCAAGCATCTTTTAGAGCTGAGGGTTGTTGAAGTAGGTGTGCCCCCATTTTGGCCAGAGTAACAATCCTCTGCTTGGATTTAACAGAATGCTGTTCTCTGGGAAACTTCAGGAAAACTCCACAGGGTTGGTGGAGTTCCATCTGTGACTCCTCTTCCACCTCGTTTTATCTTCTTGAGGTCAAAGCAGAGTCTCCTATTCACTTCAAAGTGGTGAAGCATTGAACCACTCCTTTTTATAATAAACTTGCTGTTTCCACTTTGGATTCTGCAGAACCCTTCTGTTGCTTTGAAAAGCTGAGTTTGAACGAAGTAATTTATCCACCTAGTGAGTGCCAAACTCAATTTAGCCTGACGAGGACAAAAGCACTGGAGGGGGGAGGAGGGTTTGATCTTGTATTCTATTATCTGAGGCCTGAAAAATTACATAGAAAGATTCTAAGCAGATGCAGGAATTTCTGTACAGCCTTCTGTGCTAACCAGCAAGATATTTCAGACCAAATAATGATATTTTTTTTATTCCTTTCCAGGGAATCAGCAGCCTCTTCAGCTCCTTAAAAGTGGTGCGCCTTCTACGGCTGGGTCGGGTGGCCAGGAAGCTGGACCATTACCTGGAATACGGTGCTGCTGTGCTGGTGCTGTTGGTGTGTGTGTTTGGGCTGGTGGCCCACTGGCTGGCCTGCATCTGGTACAGCATTGGGGACTACGAGGTCATAGATGAACTGACCAACACCATCAAGACAGACAGCTGGCTCTACCAGCTGGCCCTGAGCATCGGGACCCCATATCGCTACAACACCACGGGCTCGGGCCAGTGGGAAGGAGGGCCCAGCAAAGACTCCTTGTACATATCCTCTCTCTACTTTACCATGACAAGCCTTACAACCATAGGATTTGGGAACATAGCCCCCACCACTGATGGGGAGAAGATTTTTTCAGTGGCCATGATGATGGTTGGCTGTAAGTAAAATCCAATTTTCTCGTGTTTAAGGGAAGTTCTGTGGCAAGGGCCATGCTTGTAGAGGGCACTTGCTTCAAGCTTTCTTGACATCCTTAAAAATCTTGTGGTACCTGTAGATAATCATGAAATGAACTTGGAATTCTTGAAAACAGATATTGAAATTATGTGGTTGCTGTGCCTTTTAAATTGCTTGCAAAGCTAAGTGGTCTGGGTACATAAGTGTGCCCAATGGCAAGTGTGTACTTAAGGCCTCATCTCTACACTTTAAAGATGGCTTTCATCATTTTTGTAAGGTCTTTGCTAGAGTTTGGCTAAAAGTTACAAAGTGTGTTTGAATTCAGGTAGTCTGAGTTTTGCTTGTAAACTTACATAGGCCTGGAATCATTTGATGTGGTTTTATCCAATTCTTGAAACATTTAGTGATTCCATAAATTGATTGTTTACTTTATGGCACTGCTTTGAGCTATAAATCCTGATTTTATCTTCTGAATGTGGTGGCCTTTGTCACCAGCAAAGCTAGAAGTGAAGGAAATGATGAGACAATATATTGCACCTTTTTTTCTGCTTCCTGCTGTTTCACAGCTCTGCTGAAATAGTCCAAAATCAGGAGTGGTAAGACATAACTCTCATTTCATGTGCTACCAAGGTTACATCACTGAGGGGCTCTACAGATAACCAGAAATCTTCAAAATATAGTAGCGAAAACTTTAAATGTTAATACCATTTGGGAGAATTATTTTTCTCTTAAATCAATAACTCCTGGTATTTCTCTGGTGCTTTCTATTTTCTGAGCACCATGCAAACACAAAGCAATTATGTAGCAAGAGAGTAAACAAAACCTTTTGATAATAAGATCTGCATAATCTCTCTGATAATTATCTCAGCTAACATTTCTGAGAAATACTGAACTATAAAAAGGAAGTTTTCTTGCCAGAGTCTTTCTAGATCTTTAGAAGATTAAAGACATTTGTTTGGAGATTTTAAAATGCTTTTTTAAAAGAGAGGTTGCGATTTTTGGACTCTTGCAGCGTGGTGCAATTTCTGCTGAACACCATCTTTACATGATGGGTTGATGTGTTGCAAAACATTTCTAAGTCCATAAAAACAGATCTCCAAGCCAGGGCATTAGTGAGCTATTGCAGATAGGTCATCAAAGCCCATAGGAGCTGATATGCTATTTGTTGACACTGATTGGTGGTATTTACAGAAGCTGGGGATTTGGAAAATAAAGTGGATACAGAAAATTTTTTATACATTGTAATATTTGCTTCCTTGTTTCCTTTTGGGTTTGTTTTTTTTTTTTTTTTTGTGGGGACTTCTGTTGTCGTGTTGAGGGTGATTTGACAGGAAAAAACTAAGTGGTAAATGACTTAGGGTGTGATGAGACCCATAAAAACATAATGAATGCCACTATTACTATTTATAATGATAACAACCAGAACAAAATACATGCATGGCCTCAGCAGGTGAAAAGGAAGGGGAGATTAGGGTAACCTACTTTGTGTCTGGTCTAGGTCGGTTGTTTCCTTGCTTTTTTCATCTCTGGAACTCATGTTAAAGATGAGGAATACAAGTACAGGATCAAAGTTGACACTGACAACAGCCTGTGTATATGGCACTGGCAAATAATTTCATAAGTGTTACCTAAAAAATTAATTACTAAATGTTCACATCAAATTTATGAGTGGCAACTGTGAGCTTAGCATTTGGGAAACTGTGTGTAGGATTATAGGGTGTTAGACAAAGTCAAAAGTAGAATCTAAAATTTAAGAAGTGTAGCAAAAGGGCTACTGAGTTGCTTATTGCATCCAAATAATAACACCAAAATGAATGTGCCTTCTCTTTGTGAGTGGGGTGAAGAGCACTGTGGCAGGCAGGAAGGCTACAGACAGGAGAAACCTTTTTGGTTTATTTACAAGTAATATTTACAAGTAAAAATGCTCAATTATCATCAGATAGTGAATCTTTTGCAACGACACCAGTGTGGATTCGAAGATTTCTAATCCATGCACATCAGTGTGGTGAATGCTCCTGACTGAAATCCAAACCTTGGCTGATCTTTTTCCACTGGTTACAAAATAAACAAGCTTTGGAACAGGGCACTGGTCATGGGCTTAATATTTGCAATATTTGTGCAGAGAGATCAGACCTGCAGGATTGTTGAGACATGCTTTGCAGAGCTGGCTGCTGGAAGCCTGGCACTCTGAGCTCCAAAATGAAAGAGGAAGGCACAACAAATGGTTGATGGAAAATGCAATTTCCCAGGCATTCAGAGTGTCCGCTGAGCTTGGGAGAAAGATTTGGCCTCATGAAAAGGTGTAACTAAGAACTGAGTTATTTTCAAACCAAGATATTTTAGTTTCTCTTTTGAAACAGTGTTTTGAGATAAACATTCAGTAAAATTCAATTACAGTTGAGTCAATAAATATATCTGGTCCACAGACACGCTCCTGTTCCAAGCAGAGAGAGGCTGTGAAATACCTTTGGTAGTTCTCCTGAAGAAGTTTGCTAATACCAATAGCTGATATTGGCAGTGGGGTTTTTTCCCTAACAGACTATGCCAAATAACTGTTTTAAACTTAGCACTGGAATCAGAGATAGTAATTCATCACAATCCCAGCTGCCTACTCATGCAAACTGCAGATAGGAAAGGAAATCTTCCCTGCCTTGTCAGCGAGCTGCGGCTCGTTCTGAAAGCCCCAAGTTTCCTATTCATGCTGGCAAAGTTATCAGGACCTGGGAGGAGTATTTGGAGAGATTTGCAAATCCTTCTGGTGGGCAGGACTGCGGGATGGTGTTCTTGTTAAAAATAGGCAGATTCAGATCCTGTAGGTGCTGATAAAGCATTGCTTGGTGCGGGCAGGGGCGGGGGAAGCCCTGATGGATGGGGAGCTTTTCAGCTGGATTGGCAGCTTGTCACTTGCTTGTTCACTGAGGGCAGATCGAGTGGGATATTTATGCTGAAATAACATCACCTGTCTTGCAGGAAAGAGAGCTTTGAATAACTTAACCTCATCTTGTGGAGCTTGCTTCAGATTTCTTTCTTGCCTCACTTGTTTTATCTTGGTGTCCAGTGCTGTTCAGCAATATTTTTTTTCTGTTGCTTCTTGACACTTGAAAAGCTAAAAATAGCAAACAAAGCATCCTGTGACAAGGGAGCAAGGTTTTTACAAGGGTTATTGTTTAAATACCTATTGTGCATTTGCTGCCTAGAGTTGCTGAATATGCATTGAAAATCTGATTTTTGTAGCTCCTTTTGTGTTGATCTGGGTCACTTCATCCCCTCTCTGTGCAGAGCAGAACAAATAGGTAGGTCTGTCAGATCCTTTGAACGCACCAGGAATCGTTTATCATTCAGGAAGGACCTTTGTTGTAAACCTCCCATTATCTTCTGTGAGCTCAGAGCCTCCAAACAAAATCTCAGCCTTTGCTGCTGCGTGTTGTTCTACTTCTGTCCACAAGCAGCTTTAAGGCTCCTGCAGCACAGCCATAGATGCAGATAGAAAACTGACTGGGTTTGTGTCTTTCACCAAAAAAACCCCAAACCCCAAAAAACCTACAGCAACAACAAACCACCCGCACCTAAAAAAACCCAAACCAATGCCCCCCCCCCCCAAAAAACAACCCAAAAAAACCCAACCAACAAAAAAACCCTCAAGACTTTTGGATCAAGAAACTTTTGGTTCATATGCCACTATCATTGTCTTGCAACTCAGCACAGCCAGACCTTTAGTGAACAGAAAATAAAAAGGAAAAAGCATTTTGGGGAAGGTGGCAGTGTGGTTGGGTGAAACAGCTTGAAAAATTCAGGAGAGATGGGGTTTTTTGAAGGAACAAGTGTGAATGTTTAAACAACAGGAGTAGAGTCATATGCTTTCTTCCTTCTGTATTTTCACTGTGGGAACAGCAGCCAGCTTCCCAAAGTCCTTGTTTAGGCAGGGATAGAGTTAATTTGCTTCCCAGTAGCTGGTACAGTGCCGTGTGTTGGATTTAGAATGAGAATAATGTTGATAAAACACTGAGGTTTTAACTGCTGCTGAGCAGTGCTCGCATGAATCAAGGACTTTTCAGCTCCTCATTCCCTGCCAGTGAGGAGGCTGGGGGGCACAGGAGCCATGAGGGGACACAGCTGGGACACAGCTGACCCAAACTAGCCAAAGGGACATTGCACACCATATGGCATCATGCTGAACAATAAAACTGGGGGTGCTGGAGGGGGACTGGTCAGCAGGTAGTGAGCAATAGCATTGTGCACCACTCATTTTTTGTATTCTTTTATCATTATTATTATTTTTTCCACTTCCTTTTCTGTCCTGTGAAGCTGTGCTTATCTCAACCCATGAGTTTTGCTTTTTTTTCCTGATTCTTTCCCCTATTCCAGAGGTGGAGGAGGAGTGAGCAGGTAGCTGGGGGAGTTTTAGCTGCCTGCCAGGTTAAAGCACAACACCCAGCCTGAGGGTCAGAGGATCTCTGACACATTTTGTGCTTCTGGTGTAACCTGGAGTAATGGGCTTGCCCCTGTCCATGTGCAACAGTGAAATGGCTCTGTATGGCACAGAGCAGATTGCAGCACCAGTCTGGCCCCATAAATACAGCAATTACAGGAGTTTATTTGTTCAGCTGAGTGGACCTGGCATGTTCATCCAGGCAGTTGGAGAAATCCAGTATATACCACACCAGTCACTGAAATGCTCCGATGATCCGTGCAGCAAGGGAAGGTCAGAATGAGGTACTGAAGGCAGGAGTCAATGAACATGGAATAAGTCACTGTTTCTCAGGCTGTGAAAAACTCAGAAGAATCTCTTAGTTATTCATTGGTCCCCTGAACTGCTGAGAAAAGGGTGCTTTGTTGTTCTTCCTTTAGGGAAATACTTTTATCTATATACATAATTACTTTGGCTTCTAATTACTCCAGTTTTATGGGGAGATGGCTGTGGGAGAGATGATATTTTTCAGTGACTGGTTTTAAAGTATGGTGAAAACAGGCCTGGCAATTCACATTGGTTTTGCATATGAACAGAAGAATTTGTTGTAGTGACTGTAAAGGATACCTTCTCTGGAAAATGAGAGCAATTTCTAGACTCTTCTTTCCAAGAGTTTCTAGTTTAATGGCTCAAAGGGCTAACTTCTAGGTTTCCTCTTAAAATATCCAGGTTCATGATTTTCAGCTTTGAAAAGGAGACAGATGTAATTGCTGTCACTTTGACCTCAAGTTATTATTGTTCAGGGGAGAGATAATGAAGGAAAGTGTGGGTGGGTTCCTCTTGATATCACAGAATCACAGAATGCATTGGGTTGGAAAGGACCTTAAAGATCATCCAGTACCAATCCCTCTGCCATGGGCTGGGACATATTTCACCAGAAGGCATCTGCTAGACACATAAATACAGATATCATGGATATCTTGGTTATCTATATGAAACATATCGATGTCTTGCCCTTCTTCTAATTTTATTAAACAGAGAGAAGAGAACCTGCTCTTTCCTTTGTCAAACTGATGAGATGCCCTCATCTGAGCCACCTCTGGCCCTAAACTCTGCTGTATTTGGCAAACAATGCTGCTGATTGCTCACATCACCACCCTTGCTGCTGCTCAGCTCTTTGGGAGCTGTGACGTGGGGTGCCAGGAGCTGCCAGTCAAGCCCCCATTGATCTGTCAAACCTAATTCATTATTTCAGTGGGTCCTTTCATTGTTGGAGCAGCATTCATCAGCTCCCTGCCAATAATACATGGTAGTTAGCCACTTGGATGCCGTTGGGATGAATCATGGAAGTTTATCTGGCAAATTTGTGAAGCAGTGGCTGAGCCCACGCGCTGACACAACAGTGTATCATTGTAGGGAAGCGCTTGTCTGGCAGGCTCCCAGACAAGCAATCCCAGGAGCCCATAGGATTTAATTTTTTGATCCTGAGGAAAGTGTGTAAGATAGCACCTTCCAGCAAAAATCACTGCCAGCACTGTAGATTAAATTATACTTTTCCTAGCAACAGATACTAATAGGAGAAGGGTTTGTATCTGTAGGAATTCATAGGCTGGAGTGTTTAGCTGAGGTTGAAATCCAGCTCTACCCCTAAGGGTGTCCTATAAGAGTCAGTTCTGTGGAAGGGCAGTTTCTTTTCCTGAAAAAGTCTGGGATGTGGGAGAGATGTGGCTCTGCATCTGCAGAAGGGTTTGTTTGATCTCTTCAGCAGTAGAGGGCTGGTGTCAGTTTTTGTACTGCTCTTAAAGTTTCTTAAAATGGGGGCCAGTGAGGGGAATGTCTCTTCCAACAACAATATGGCCCTGCTAGCAAGCTCTTAATTGTTTCTTAGAATCACAAAATGATGAAAGGATTTGGGTTAGAAGGGATCTTAAAGATCACCTGGTTGCAAACCCCTGCCATGGTGAGGGACACCCTCTACCAGGTTGCTCTGGGTCCCATCCCTGGCCTTGAACACTTCCAGGAATGGGACATCCACAATTTCACCATGCAACCTGTTCTGTTACAAACAGATGTAATCCTCAGGCATTGAGAAAGGTGGTAAATTCTTCAACATCCAAATCAGGAGAGACTAAAACCGTTCATTCACATTTACCCATTAATGCAAAAAGAAGAAAGTGGCACAGAAAGTTACAAGAAGTTGCCTTGCAAGTGGAAATTTCCCCTCTTGAGTGCCATTGAAAAAGCATTTTGACACTTTTGGATTGCTGAACCACAGCCTAAGTGCTATTAGCTCTACAAATAAAGGATATCAGGATCTTTCTGTGATATCTTTTAGGTTGTTACTAACCTTACTTGTGTCTCACAGCTGGGGCAGATTTGAGCCAGGTTATTGGTGTCTGTGCAGCAGTTGAACTTGGCAATTTCAATATTCTCTGAGCAGCTCCATGGAAAAGCCTTAAGAGTATAATCACATCTCAGTAGCCTACAACAAAAAAACCCCAAATTACTCTTGGGGAGTAAAAGATGTAGCATCATCCACTTTTTAATGGAACTTGAGTGTAAGAGTGAGATCGTAAAATTGTCATTTAAGTTGGAAAAGACTTGTAATGTCATTGAGACAAACCATTACCCCACCACTGTCAGCCAACCACTAAACCACATCCTCAAGTACCACATCTACACATCTTTAAAATATCTCAAGGGATGGTGACTCCACCACTGCCCTGGGTGGCCTGTTCTGGTGCTTGACACCCTTTCTATGAAGAGATTGTTCGTAATACCCAACCTAAACCTCCCCTGGTGCAACTTGAGGCAGTTTCCTCTTGTCCAGTCACTTGCTACCTGGGAGAAGATACTATCACCCCCTGACTACACTTTCCTTTCAGGGAGCTGTAGAGAGCAGTAAGATCCCTTCCAGCCGCCTTTTCTTCAGGATAAACACCCTCAGCTCCTCCTCATCACATTTGTGCTCCTTCCCCAGCTCTGTTTTCCTTCTCAGGATGTGCTCCAGCACCTGGTTGTATCCACCAGATTGGGGCCATATGTGCCTTGTTTTGCTGTAATTCTGTCAGAGCAGGAGATTTTTAGATATTCAGGTTCTGCTTTACAGCGAAAACATGTGTCTTTATATAAAGAGGTTTAAAACCATAAAACAGCCTCCTTGGGAAGCTTTATGGGATTTTTTTTGTCAAGGTTATAGCTAGCATGTGTTTATATAAGGTTTACTTTTATTGTCATTGGCTTGATGTGTTTAAAGGAAATTATGGTATCAAGAGAGATAGGACAGTGAGTGGGAGAGGTAGCAATGAAGAAGGAAATGTTATGTCGTGCTGTTGAACTATATTATTTAAAACAATTGGAAATTGTTGTTGAATAAATGATATGTAAATGTTGAAAATGAACTTTTATGCTCACACATGGAGTGCAAGCAATCACCTGAGATGGTCCCAGAGGGATTATCAGGTAGTCCTGGATTACTCACAGCAACTGTATCTCTCAGGAAGCAGAAAGTTTTAATTAGCCCAGCCAGATCAGCAAATATATCTGACTGGCTAAAAACACAACATGGCTCAGTTTTATAGCATATTGTGCTAGAGGGATAAACAAATCTGAGATAAAAGATAACCCCCAAGGTATCACACTGCTTGGATGGAAGGGGCTCAGGAGATCCTTTGTATTTGCCTGTTCTGAAGTTTCAGAGAGCCAAGAGAGTGATCTGAGTCTGTGTCTGCACAGAGATCCTTGGCTAATTTTGTGTACCCAGGAGACAATACCTCCCTGTGTTTGGTACACAGAGGAGGAAGAGTTGGGAGTAAGTCAGTTTAAAAGGGAGAGTTGCCCAAATAAATCAGGCTAGTTAACAGGTAAGTCCTGCCTGATATCAGTGGAGATGTGCTCCTCACTGGGCCCTGCTTTCAGTGGGGAAAACCAGGTATTTTCTATTAAATCTCATTAAGATTGGCCCAGTTTTGCTTGCAGATAACTGCTGTGTTTTATCACCTGGAGTGGAAGTTAGGATGAGCAGTTCAGTGAGGATACAAGTTGTTTTAATAAGTGTCCTGCTGTAGAAAATTTGAATCATGCCATTGAATCAGGCCTTAAAATACTATTTTTCATGTCCAGCAAGAGATTTCTGAGCTTCAGTTTTGTTAGGTTGGCTTTCAGAGCTGAAAACCTGTGTGACATTGTCGCACATCCCGAGACGCTGACAGAGCTGGGGGTCTTGTGTTGTTTTGGTACAGTCTATAAAAAGCCCCAGTCTCTGGGAGGTTTCATTATCACAGTGCTGCCTGTGGTGCTGTAACATGTTTGGTGGTGCTTGGGGACATCAGGTAATTGGATGAAAGATGACAGATACCAGTTTCTCGTTTCTTCCTTTCTGTAGGTCTGAAGTTGTACAATGTCATGTTCCTCTTGAACATTCTGAGAGCACTGAGGACTCAGCCTGTGTGTCTCTCATCCTTGTTCATCTTTCCTGTGTTTTTTTCTGCAAGAACTTTGGTAGAACTGGGAAAAATTTTCTGCTGGTGGAAGTGTACTCTGTGTGGGAGTATGACTCCACACAGTTCCTCCTTAAAGAGTTTTACCCTTTTCCCCTTCCATTTTTGGAGGAAGGACAGGAGAGCATCCAAACTGGCTTCTCTCCCCTGGGTACCTGCTGTGCATCCCTGGGAGTGCTGAGTCAAATCCAGTTGCATTTCACTGGGAATATTTTGGTCATGAATGATTAAGACTAGTTTTCTTCCACTGGCCGGCAGCCAGCGTGGATTTGTCAAGATGAGTTCATGGCAAATTAATCTGATTTCTCTCTTTGACAAGATAACTGCCTAGAGAATAAAAGGAATTGAGTAGATGCAATGTATCTGAACTTTTTAGAAGTCTTCTGACAGTTTTTGCTTAGTGGCCTCTCAGCGAATGGGGAAAGATGATCTCAACACAGTCACAAAAAAGTTGGCAATAATTGATTGAACAATCTCTCTCAAAATACAATCAAGGGCTTCGCTGTCAGGCTTGGAGGGAATTGCCAGTGAGATTTTCACCCTGCATGTGATTCTGTTCAACACTTTCATTAGCAGAGATGAGTGACAGAACAGACAGAGCACACTGGGAGGGTTATAGGAAGGGTTGCAAGCAGTTTAGATGGCAGCATCAGAATCCATAATGATCCCAATACGTTGGAAAGGCGTCCCCAAATCTGCAAGGTGAATGTCAAGGGAGGGAAATGCAGTGCACCACGTGCAAAGAGGACAAATCAAATGCATAAGCACAGTCTATAGAATAACTGGGTTTGCTGGTGTGAGGCTGGAGAGGATTTTGGAGGATATTGGAGGAGGAGAGGGATAGGTTACTGCAGACTAAATGTAACAACACAGCAGGGGGGTAAAACCTGTAAATTTTGCTCTTGAAGGTATCAGGAGCAGTGCTGCAAACAAACTGAAAAGGTATTTATTCTGCTGGGACTAGGACTGGGTAGTCACCTTTTTCCTTTCTTTTTTAGATACAGCGTTTTAAGGAAGCTGTAGACCAGCTGGAGGGAGAGGAGATCATAAAAATATGTTACAAGGCAGGATCTCAAGGGAACAGTTGGAAGAACTGACTTTGGCTTAATCTGATGGAAGCTTAAGGGGAACATGGAGATTGACTCCTACCATGGAAAGAGTATGCTTGAAAGGGAAAAAAATATTGATCTTCTATGTTTCCTGGAGGGCACTTAGGAGGGAATGAAAGACTGATGTTGGAAACAGGGATTTCCAACACCAGTCCACCAAAATTTTTCAGCTTGGGCAAAACTTTGCAGATCATGGGCAGAGCCAGCACCAGATTTGGTAGACTTCAGTTCATTGATGAGCATTGCTGTAGGTATCCTTGCTCCTCCCTTAGGATTGCTCTCCCTTGAGGTCCTTCCCAAGCCTACAAATCTCTGATGCTGGAGGGAGAGGAAGGTGCAGCTGCAAATCCCTGTTACATCTTAGCATGGCCAAGCTAGAAAAGCTCACTTTTTCTAGGTGGTTGACCATCCCTAAACATCTAGTGAAAGCACAAGCTTAGAACAAGTTTCTGTTAAGAATTTTTGTAACTGAAATATAGTTCTGAGCTAAAGGCTCTTGCCTCTGGGTTTTCATAGTGACTTTTTCATTAATAAAGATTTACACTAAAGAAAGAAATAAAAACTATATAAGGAATTTTGTTCTCCCCCCTTTTATTTTCTTGCCTTTATTTCTTTAAAGTTTGCGGGTTTTTAAAATGCTGCATCTTTTGGTATAACATACTGGAAGTATAGTAGAAGGATGGAAGTAAGATTTTCCTTAAAGACTGAGAAAAAAAAGAGAAAAGAGATATTCGGGAGTGATTTTCTTGCTTTCAGCCATTTCTCCCTTTTTCCAGGGGAAACAGGTAAAAGGAAGAAGACCAGCTGATAGAAAAATATATTTTTATAAAGTTGAAAGATTAGTAAGCTTTTATCTTACTTTGTCTACATTTTTGTTGCGTAACAACATGAAGGATTTTCTAATAGAGCAGAATATTTAATTTCTTCTAAAGTATCTCATGAAAGTTAAAGCACATTTCAAAGCTCCATTGTGAAGTGTAATCAGAATTGAAACAGGATGAAACTGATGGAAAAGGTTTTATAAATATCTGCTGCTGATTTCTGCATGGTGATGTGACAATGGGAGATGGAGTGGAGGCTGCATTCCTCTGCAGGAAAAGCCCAGCTCTGTAGGAACGGCATCGTGTTGGGAGAGTTGTGCCAGTCTTTCCTCAGTGGAAGATGGTCAGTTCTGAGGTAAAAGCCCCTTAAATTGGATTTTTCCTGAAGCTGGAACACTGGGAGGAGCAGTCATATCCACGGCCCTACAAAATTTGTGGGTTTGCATGTACAATCCAACAGTAATGGTGCAGCTACAGAAAAATTGTGATTCTTACATTGTATTGGCAAGGTTGAACAACCTGAACTCAGCATCAGTGTCACACTGGCAAACACTGTCACCTTTTGAACAGGTGTTGAATCCCTTAGGTCTCGTTTCTCTTACCTCATAGGTGATCAAATGATGTTAAGTTAAAGGCTAGGAGGGCAGAATGAGGTGTGATGATAGAAATCCTTTCTATTTTTAAATTCATTTTACCCAGTCCTTCAGTACTTCCTGAAGTGGCAACTTTAAACTCGTGGTGTGTTTTTAACCACTGGAATAGTTCCACTGACCTTTGCGTAATGAGAACTTACCTTTAAGTGTTCCCTGGCCACAAACCGTGATGAAGGGAACATTTCTGACATTTCAGGTTTATTGGTGGATCTTCCAAGTATTGGCAAGAGGGAATTAGGGGGGTAAATCCCACTGGAAGGTCACTAGGCCTCATACCTAAAATCCACATAGATGTATTGTAAAAATCTCATCATCCATTTCAATGTGGTCTCATGTATGGAAATTTTTTTTTTTACATGATATGTTTCAATGACACCTGATTGGTAAAGACATGGGAACAAACCCTCACTCCTCATTTGCCCTTATCCCTCCTCGACCAGGAACATTTCAAAGCACAAAATCTGATACCTGCTTCCACTCCCTAATTTTTGAATAGAAGACTGAAGCCTAAAGAAGGTTACTACTGAGCTCCATTAATGCAAGCATTTCCTGCTGAAATTGATAATCCACCTTACCTAAAGAAAATGTAACTTTCTAGTTAATCAAACAAAATCTTTCTACATTGGCACTTGAAAAGGAAAAAAAAAAAAAGCAAGTCAATAAGGTAAGAAAGAAGTTCAGAATAAAGCTGCTGGTACCAGTGCTGTATTGGAAACTATTTAATGGCTGTAAGTCTGGAATAATTACATGTGGGTGAAGATTGGTCATGCAGGAAGGATCTTGTAATCCAATCTCCTTGTCTGAAGATGAATGAAGGAGCAGAGAAGGGGAAGACAAGTGTGTGAGATCCCTACAAAACCTGGGGCACAGTCACAGCCCTTAGAGGTTCCTGGCCAACCCTCCCTTGTCCCGTGCACAAGGTGGTTTTAGCAGAGCCCTGTCCAGTGAGGTGCCAGGCTGAATTTTTTGAGATTCCATGACAGTGATGCTGTGCTGAGCCCCATCACATGTTTCATTTTCTGTCTCCCCTGGGAAGTCAAGGGCTGGCACTGGCTGTTAAATGGGATGTAAAATGACAGAATTGAAGAGATTTATCTGAAACATTACTTGCTTTCAAAATAATAAATCTTCATTGGCTGAACTTCCTTAATATTTTTCAGGGGTTGCAACAAATTCACTTTATATGTGTGTGTGCTGATGAGATTTGGAGCAAGGTTATGATTTTACTTTGTAGATGCCAGAGGCTGCTTTGGATGTTTTAAAAGAAATTATTTTTTCCCAGGCTTCTGAGTGGGGCCCAGCACTGCAGCTCTTTTTTATGTTCCACCAACTGCTAAGGGAGCAAAGCAAATGAAAGCACAAGCTTAGAACATATTTCTGTTTACCCTGTTAAAAACCCAAACAAGCCCAGGAATAGCAGAAAGTGTTGATGAATTAAATCCTTGGTGCTTTGTTAAACAGAAGACTTAATGATAAATGTTGGGGCCCTCCCACTTCTTCCTGTCTTAGGAACAACTGAGATTTAAACTCCTCTGCATTACAGACAAAACAGCAAGAAAATTATTCATATGATATCAACATGGGTGTGCTCTTGTTTAAATGCTTCTTATAAGCATTTAAACAAACGTTTCTAAATGTTTGTAATATTACACAGGGTGATTAGAGCCTTTGGAAGGAGTTTAATGGAAGCTGCACCAGTACTGAACACCCACATGTACACGCAGAACAGGAGGGACAGGAAGCTGAGCAGAGCAGATTTGATCCAGCCTAATTAGTCAGGTTGTTGTTTTTACAATCTATTATTGATACACAAACATGCTGTTGAAGAATTAGTAATCTACAACACTGCAGTTCATTAGAGTTTTTAGTGGTGCTCTAATAGCCACGCTCCATCTGGGTGATAATAAGAAATAATGGGCCATAGAGAAGTTATGCATCCTCACCTTCTAATCCATTTTTAGCCAGCTGAGAAGGCAACAAAGAGGATGTTTGCTGAAATATTATAAATTCAAAGGGAGCAGAGTCCTCTGTTCTTTATCTCTGCAGAAGGCATTTATCCCTTTCTTCCTTTGTGTGCTGCTCTACTGTTTCTAACCAAATTTCTGCTGTGGATAAAGGCAGATCATCGTGTCAATATGACACAGACATCTCTGTAGTGGCACGATAGCTTTAATGGTTTTTGTGTTACTACAATGAGAATGTCAGAATTAGTCAGACTTTCTCATAAATTTGTTGTTTGTCAGGTTATAATTGCAGCAGCAGAGCATGGTTAGGTGTAATGGCTACACATGGAGGTTGTTTACTGATGTGTTTTCATGTGTATGTTAAAAGGAGCAGGACTCAGCTGTGGCTGCTTTTAATTGGCAGCATTTAATATAGAAACAAGAGCTTTTGGGTAGAGATGTATAAAGGTTGGGGCTTTCATCTAGGAAAGTGAAACTTTTTGGTTTCATTTCCAGATCTGACATTTGGTAGAATCGTGAACTTTGGCATTTGATAAATATTGTGGTGCTTTATTCCTCTCCAAACCCATGCCTGATTTGTTGGTTTAAATGTTAAATGGTTGGGGGCAGGAACTCCACATGTTTTTATTAAGTGCCTATCAAACCATGTTCCAAGTTACAGGGAACGAAGAAAAACAAATTACAATATTCCAGGAATCAAAAGGGGAAAAAAGGTAAAAAAAAGTCTGGCTCCACTGAATTAATCTGAATTTCTGTAGCTGACTCCACATAACTGGTTCAGACCTTGGGTTAAATTCAAAGAGTCCAGGAGACATTTAATTTCTGCCAATCTACAGCTTAAAAAATGAGGTGAAGGCAGAGGTAAATGTAGGATGCTGTGCATTGCTTGGGCTGGTCTAATTGTCTGCAGTCAGAATATTCCACAACAACCAAGAGTTCATGTGAGCCTGGGCTGTAGCATTTGTGGGAATAAATCAGGTGAACCTTGTAGTTCATCCTGATTTTAAAAATAATAAAATACATACATTGTTTTGCTTCAGTGGATGGAGCCTGACAAGTAGGGCTGCAGGCAATTCTTTCTACCAGGAGCAGTGTGTTCCATGGTAAATAGTTCCAGGATTAATATAGCCAGGGTACATGGGAACAGTACAGATTTGTGCTGAAATTAGTCCCTGTCTCATGCTTCTCTGACAAATGTGATGAACATATGTAGGCATAAAGGCAATGGTCTGAAACATACTGATCTTTTAAATTGATGGAGTAACTTGTTTAAGGCAGAGACAATATTATTTAGTAGAATGGCAAGAAATACCTGGCTGACATGGCAAAGCCACAACAGGAATCTACTATAAATATGCACAAGTCCCCCAAATAGGCACTGGAAATGGGAGTTGTATAGGATAATATGCACATATTGAAAACACTGACACGGCTTTGGGGAGTTTTATGTCTCTTTCACTGTCAGAGAGATCTTGGCTTCAACATCATGTTCCTGTTTTCTGTAAGCCTTTCCAGTTGCAATCAACACAGAACATTTCAAACTGGTTTAGGATCTGCTCCTTGTTCTCCCTTTGCTCTCCAAACCAACACAGAAATATTAGTCACAAAAAGGAAATGTGAGATAATAGCAAGGTTAAGATAAGCCATCAAGCTACCACTCAGAGGCCCCTGACCTCTGAGCATGAGGTCTTGGAGTGCTAAGCCTTAGGAGTAAATTAATATTAGACACTTCTGTTTTGTTTCATAAAGAACAGGAAACCAATTCACAGTCTCACTGGTTTTCCTTTTTATATTGCTTTGCACTTTCTGCATTAGTTTTTCTTGGTTTTTTTGTTCTTTCAGCCTGTTTTTGTTTTCAGCCTGAAACATTTTGGATTAAACTTAAAAAAACCCCACAACAAATCCAGTTCTTCTGTAGATGAACAAACATTGTTTTTGAATGCTTTTCATATTAGAAGGATATTTTCAAAGTTTTTATGTGCATTTTATCCTGATGTGATTGATAATTGCATTGAATTTGAGGTGTGTGCCAATAGCTGCTGTTACTCTTAGACACACTTCCAAAAATTAATGAAAAAGTCTGTATTTTTCATGTAGAGCTACAACAGATGAAAATCAGCCAAAATAATTTTCCCTCAAATTTCCTGGGAACATTCACCTTGACGTTGGAAAATATCAGGCCAAAACAAATTAGTCTGACGAAAGGAAGGAAGTTTAGAGTGGGAGGTGAAACTGTCTCAGCTGGGGAATGCAGTGTTCAGTCTGCAGATGATAGTTTAACTTTCTTACATTTTAATTAAAAAAAAAAAAAGAAGAAAAAAACCCACAACCCAATGCTGAATATACTTTTATGAGATATAATATTGCCTTACTTCCATTTCCTGCCCCAAATGAAATTTGGCAATCAGCTTTATATCTTATATCCTCTTTCCTTCGTTTCATAGTTGTTTCACGTTCAAAACACCTAAATAAAAATATCAAGAAAATTAATATCCTACTCAGAAGATTTGGTTGAAAGTATCACAAAATGAAGACAAATTTAATTTTTTTGACAAATCCATTTCTTAGGTTTTGATTCTATTAGTTAATTTCAGAACCCAGTACTAAACAATGGACTTTACTCAATTCCATTTAAGCAGTCTGGGTGTCTCATAGATTGGAATGAGATGTTTTGTCAGTTATTCTGTTGTTATCCTCAGAGACTCTCTCCTCATATGCTGTTTTTCTTGAAATGGTTACTATGAAGATGGTAATTAAATTTTTTCCTATTTTTTCCTCCCCAAATTGCTGTTGTGACACAACTATGCATGCAGATATGGAGTTGTTTGGCTGTAATTGAGATCAGGCCATCTGTGTTTTCCCAGGGCAAAATCCTGATTTCCACGTTACCCCTGTTGTTTTGACAATGAGAAGAGACCTACAGAATCCATGGGCTCAGCTATGCAATGTGATAGTAGTTTCAGCTCACTTTTTGTGACAAGGCAGAGCATGGAGTGTGTTATCTTGGAGGCTGATTTGCAGGGGCATACTTTCAATAAAACAAGGAAATCCTCAACCTCCATCTTCCCTTCCCTTCCCTTCCCTTCCCTTCCCTTCCCTTCCCTTCCCTTCCCTTCCCTTCCCTTCCCTTCCCTTCCCTTTCCCTGTCAGTCAGAGTTATTTTTTATGGCTGATCTGTTCATATAGGCAGAGTGAAGCCTGTGTGGTGCATCACAGTAGAATATGGAATTGCAAGAAAAAGACTTTTTTTTTGTTACGTTATGATATAATCCATGTGATCCCATCATGTAGTGGAAATAACATGGGAAATAATTGCTGCTAATTAAACCTTCCTGATTTAAAACCATTTCTGTAATCTAATTAGCTTAAGTATGTAGCTCAGTATTGTATGGATTAGTTAATGAAAATATTTTTGAACATGAATCATGATGAAATTAGAAAAGGTTAAAATTAATTATGATCAGGAATTTTTCTTCCTCTTTTCCAACCCTAACTATGTAAATGAACTGGGATGTGAGATTTGCTCCCAGTGTTTCTCTGTGCTAGCAGAGGAGAGAGATTCTGCTGTTGTCTGAAACATTTATTACAGCAACAGCCATAAGTATTTTCTTTCCTTTGGGAGGTGAGCACTCTGTGTTCTTTATGCAGGATAAATAAGCCTTTTCACAGAATTATGTTGTCAAAGTCTTTAAGTACAGAATATTGGAGACATTTTAAACATAAATTAAAAAGGCACTTTGGGCCCATTTTGTAGCAGTCATTCTGTTTGCTTTGGCTTTAATCTTGCCCATTTTTCACTGGAAAATCTGATGCACACTTTTCCCACACAAAGGACAGACTCCCAGCTTTTTTGCAGTCAGTACCTACAGAGCTGTCCATTCATCAAGCACTTAGAAGCAAACTTATTTCAGAAACAATGGACTCCTGCTTTTAAAGAAATACAAGTTCCAAATAACTATGCTAAATTCTCCAAGGGGGAGGAATCAGTTTGCCTCTTCCTTCCAGTGGTTGCATTGGCAGCACTCATTTCTGTGTGCTTTATGCAGATCCTTGAGTTTTCACCTCTGCAGAGGATAAGCAAAACTACAGGCAGAGATAGTCTAAGGGGAAAATGGCAGAGAATTGTGGTTTTCCTCATCCAGACCTCGTGGAGGAAGAAGGGCCCAGACTTTGGCATATCAGTAGTGACCTGGGTTCATGTTAAAAGCTGGGTGAAACTGGAATGGTTGTTCTGTGCAAGGGGCTTGTTTGCACTGGAAATGCATTCGTGGAAAGGACAGCGCATTATTTTATTTATAATAAAATAGGTGCATTTCAGTTCTAAAATTTCCATAAGTAAAACAACCAACATAGCCAGGTTGAAATGTTCTGAGCTTTTAGTTCTTTTATTGGCCTGAAAAAAAAATGCAGTGGGGGAAAGAGGAAAAGAGAGGGACAGCATCTTCTGCTTGGAGCATGCAGAGGGGGAATTTTAAGGCTCTTTCTCCTCCTCCTTGAGAAGTTTATTCCTTTACCTTGTGATCCTAATTCCATCAGAAATTTTATTCCTTGATCTCGTGGTTTGGATTCTACTCCAGGGCTCCAGGTTGAGTGGAGTTTTGTGTAAGCACATCTTCGAATCTGGTACAGTGCCTTCTTACCTTGTTTCTGATTAAAGGCTGACATGGTGGGAAGAGAATTAGAGAATGCTTTTAGGCACCTACACAAATATGTTCCAAGGGACAGCCAGCTATTTCTGATCCCAGAAGTTACTGTGAGACATACTTTAGGGCAGGAAATGTAGGCAAGTAGTGGCAGGTTACCTTGTCAGGGGTATCGTTGGCTTAGATGAACATTAAACTACTCCTGTGATGAGTCTCTAAACGTGATTATCATATTATTGCAGCAGTGTCCTCTGGGAGGATTTGAGTTAGGAAGATTTGCAAATGAGATGGGTGTTGAGGCTCAGAGAGTAACAGGGATGTTTGGGTTTGAGTGTACTTTGCCTGTATTTGAACCCAGCCAGGAATATGGATTTACTGGCCAACACTGAGCAGAGACTGAGGATGGAGAGATGAAAGCCTGTGTGTCCTCTAAGTTCTCTCCTTTTGAGCTATTCAGCTTCCCAGGATGCATCAGTTTTTAAAATGAGACTTCAATCTACAATATTTTAGCTTCTTTAATGAAGGTTCATTTTTTTTTCTTTACTTTTCCCTTTTTGCCAGTTATGTAAAACCATCTGCTGCTTACATTTTGTCACTTTGAGTGCTCAATTCCCTTCCTTTATTTTGTTTCCTTCTGCCTGTCACTCTGTGGAAATAATCATGGGATTTGGAATGTTGGTTTGGAAGTTGCTCTGTGTTTGTCTGTGGTGAGTCCAGTGGCTGGCAAGCACAGGAAGGCTTGGAGGTCTTGTGACACCCTTGTGCAGATGATATTCAGAGTTGATTTTCCAAGGGCAAGAGTGAGTGCAGGAGGCTGGGAATGGTCCTGGCTCCCAGCATCCACACGAGCAGCTTTGCAGGGTTGTGCTGTTGTGCAGCTGGGGCCTGGAGCTCAGCATTGCACTAATTTGTTTTCTGGGCCCTATGATCAGGTTTGTGTTCCACCTTCTGTAGAATATGTGAGAAGGGAAAGGTTAATCTGAGTAAATTTGGGATTTGATGCTCAACTACTGCTAAACAATTATTCCTACAAACAGCAGGAAGGCATTTTTCAAATGCTGGTTTATTTTTTACTCTCACTTTGCTGGAAAACCCACAGATTACTGCTTTACAACTTCTCCATTTGCTTATCCCAGCTTTTGATCAGCTCTAGAGCTACATATTAAAACTGCTGACAAAATGTTCATCAAGGGTATCAAACAAAAAAGAGGAGGAAATGCATTGTCAAAATTGTTCCTCAACATCCTCTCCTTCCTTTTCATCCTGATGACTCTGTTTCTTAGAAGCTAACTTGCCTGACTTGGGGTAAAATTCATCACTGCAAATTATCACCACCATTATTATTTAAATAACACTGTTTTTAATCAAAGAGATTTTGTCTGCTATTCTTCCACCTCTCCTTTTTTTTTTCCTTCCTCTTTTTAAAAAATTAAATGCCAGACCTGTATCCACTGAACAGCCTCACCAATTTAAACATTAAATACCTTGCAGTACATTGGCTTTCAGAGAGGATACTTTGGAAGATCTGTAATGCAAAAAACCCTCGGAAAAACTCCCCCAAACCAGGGATGTCAGTGCACCCTACATTTTATTGTTGGTCTTAGTCATTTGTTAGTTTCATTTGTTAAATGCAAGAAACAGTGGTGGTGTGAAAAACAAGAGACCTGCTGTTAGACAGCCTGGCTCTTTAATTGTGTCCTTGTTCAGTGGGTGAAGCTGAGGGATCATTTAACCTCTTCCCTAAGATGATGTGATAGTATCATCTAAAAAGATGTATCCCTATTTTATAGGAATATTACAGTGAAAAGAAGCATTAATATTATGACAAAACCACAAATGCTGCATAACCTGATGTCAAAGTAGCTTAGATAATTTCTTAAATATGAAGAAGAATTAAAATGGACTGTGTTTGTAGTCTGATGGAAGCCATAGCTTAGTTATGCTGGAGACCTTTTAATTGCAGTTTTTCAGGGTGGTTCTCAGCCCAGAGTTTTCTTTATGTTTCTCTTGTGTCAGATGCTTTATAGGCATTTCAATCACTAAGGCTGCTATATTTAATGTCTGTATTACTGTTACCACTGAAGGTGTTAATATCCATAATGATATTACCCCTTAAAAAGCCAGCAGTATTTATTCTTGCTCTTCGTCTTTAAGGTGATTGTCAATATTTTGCTATGTTGGAGAAGGAAATTATGACATTCAAGCCACCTCAGAGTACTAATTCCATTAGAGCACTTTCCAATTCCTTAGCTATGGCCTTGGCTTCTTTAATTAGCAGAGAAATTTAATAGAGATATATTAGTGAAAGGAAACTAGCTTTGGAGTGTTATCTGGAGACAAAAATAAATACCCACTTTCAAGGGTGAGTAAATGTGGACAGCTGAACTGGATCCACAGGATCTTCTCCAAGGATTTGTTTTGCAGGAAAAGCATCAGAGATTACAAAAACGCTTCAGCAGGACAAATCTTCAAAGCATTGTCTGAAGCTACAAACCTTATAAATTCTGCCCAGGGAAAGGTGCTTTTTCCCTGCTTCCTGTATGGGAGCATGGGGCAGAACACTATGGAAATGGCCAGATGAGTTTGCCAAGTTTGGTGGTATCTTGCTGAACGCAGTGGGTATTTAAATGTTGGGAATCTCATGAGCAGAGGGTTATAAAGCAGGGTGGCTACCAGCATCCTCTGCCCATCTGAGGCCCAGCTCCACAAAGGCAGCTGGAGTCAGAAGTTGCTCTTTGGAAGGATCCAGGGGTGATTCCCTATGGCAGAGTCACTGCCCTCCCCTGTGTCCTGAGGGGGAGCTGCTCATCCATTTCCCCAGGAAAATCTCCCTGATGAACCATCCTTGATCTGAGGGATTTCAGTCCCTCATCACTCACCCTCTAGAGGTTCCAGGTCACCTTTCTACACCCTGCCCTGGATTCCTGCCTGTTTCTTTCCCACTTGTCCTCTCCCAGGTGAACTCCCTCGTCTGTGATCAAGCCTGGACACTCTTCCGAACTCTTTCCCACATCCTCCAAGTTTTCAGCAACCTCCACTGACTGCAGGTCTTCTGCCTGGGTCCCTCCCATATCTCAGTCTCTGCAGAAAAGCAGCATTGAAGGTGACTCAGGAATATTTAGATTAAAGAGAGAAGCAGCTGATGGTTCTGAGTAATTCCAGGGTTAGTCCTTATAGCAACACAATGATGCAGGCATCAGAATTTTCTTAAAGTTTGTTTTCTGCTTCTGTTTTTTTTTTCCTCTGGATCTGTTCCACACTGTCCAAAGGCCCTAACAATGATTCAGTTTTCACTTTGCAAGGCACTCATCCAAGTGAAATTCTGTGTCCTGAATGTTTATGCTGAAATACCCTGGCATGGCAGCAAAGCTGTGTGTACAGACCAGTTTTGCCTGCAGTACCCTGCCCCAGCTTCTTTTTTTAAAAAAATTCTGTGACTAAGAGCATTTAATACAATTACATAATTGCATTAGCAGAAAAAGTAAATTTTTCAAATGGAATGCTTCTTCCAAAATTGGTATTTTAAAAGACTTGAAAAAAAAAGCCTGCTTCTTGAAAAAAATCAAATTATCAAGATGATATTTTTTGTGCAAATGCTTCCTATGACTGAAGGCTTTATTTTTCAACTTTTGCAAAAACAGTTAAGTACATTAACAAGCAATGGAAAAAACATCTGAAAACATAATAGCCATTTTATACTTACAAAAAAGAGAGAAAATGAAGATAATGTTTTGTCTTTAAAAAGGTATATTTTTGCATAAGTTAATAGGCTTTTATTTGTCAAATGCCTTTCACTGCATGTTTACTGCTATTTGTGGGAAAAGCAGCAGTTATAGTATGTTTCTTGAGAAGAAAAGCTGAAAACAGGCAGCTTAAAATAACCATGGTCAGGTGTTTGTTGGGGGTACAGGCAGAGAGGAGAAGATTGCACCTGTGTTTGCCATCCCAGTGCAGCTGACTTCTTAAAATCTTTGATCACCCAGGTTGTCATTTCTTTTCTTAGTCAAAAATAGTGCTTGGCTAGCAAAGCACTACCTAAATTCTTTTGCCTTTTCCCTTTCATTTCCTCTTTGCTTCTGCTTGTGCTAAAATCAATACTCAACTCCCAGAT
Organism: Argya squamiceps; assembly: GCA_037834095.1. Lineage (NCBI taxonomy): Eukaryota > Metazoa > Chordata > Aves > Passeriformes > Leiothrichidae > Argya > Argya squamiceps. The sequence continues at coordinate 55,806,901 of JBBMKD010000216.1, forward strand.
ATGTCTCTGGAGTTGCCTGGGGCAAAGGAGTCAGTCGGGAGGTTTGTTGTCAGAGTGGTGTTAATTCAGCACCTCCAACAATGCAGATAATGTCAAACCGTCAGCATACAGGCACTTTTTGGGTGCTCAAAATAGGTGGCACTGTTTCTGTATTGATTTTGAATGGATCATGAAAAGTTAATGTAAACGAAGGTAAAAACAGATTTTAAACCCATTACTACCAACAACAGGAAAAATTATTACATATTTTTAGTCTAACCTCCGTCCTCCTGTTCATCTTTTACCCTTTTCCATTCCTTTCCTTTCCCTTCCCTGCAACGGAGTGTTGAAAAGAAGTTCTGTCAGCTCATATAGGGAAGGACTGCTGCAATCACTGGAGTTTGATTCTTGTGATTCCAGTTTTATGTAACTTTTTCTTCTCCTGAACATCTATTGTCACTCCTCTCTAAATAGAAGACATTACACTTAATACAGATTCTTCTTGTCTTTTTGTCATTTAAATGTAAAGCCCGTAAATTTAGAACCTGTTAAAAATTATTTTTAGTTAGGAAAAGAAAGTGCTGGGTAATGTTCTTTTCTCTGACCAACTGCTGGATACAAAGAGCTGCTGAACAGCCTCCAGAGCCTCCAGTTCATCAGTGACAGTACAGTATTAAGTCATCTTTTAGATCCATGCAGAGGACAAAGCCACAGCTGCTCTGCGGACAGGTGTGCTGCCCCTGTCATGATTTTAACAAAGAGGAGTTTTAATGATTCTGTTGCTATTTGAAATAAAGTAGGTGAAATGTAGTGAGAAATAGACTTGCTTCTGAAAGACTGTGCCGTGTGTATTTTTGGAAGTTGGTACTGAGAAGTTCTATTTTTTTATTTTTCTCTGAAGGAAAGTGAAAAATGTCATGTGGGGATCAGTTGTGGTAAATGTGTTCAGTAGCCTTCCCCAGATGTCGTCCTAGCCTGTGTGAAGATCATGAGATCAAAAAGAGAAGACTTTTCTTCTTCCAGTAATTAAAAAAAATCAAGATACTGGATGAAAATTGCTTTCAAATCACTTGTAGTAATTTAGCACTGGACTGTGCCACAATGGTAACTGGCCTGAACATCCTCATGAGTTTCAATACAAAGATATTCAATGTGGTCCTGGTGAATTTGAATGCCCTGAATGCAAATACCATTGGAGCATTGCAGAAATCCCTTCCTAGGAAACAAATTGGGGGATCATTAAAGCCAGTTAAAATCTTTGAGGGAGAATATTATTTCAATAGAAGAAGCTAATTTGTCAGAGAAGGAGGCATTTAACTGATCTTGCCAAAACATCTTTTAAAAACTTGTTAGTACTCTGTGTCCCCTTCATTCCATTATGGGCTGATAAATCCCATATGGGACAAACTGACCTATCAATTTTGTCATTAAGCATCCTTAGCTTTGAGTTTTTTATTGTCTCATGTTACCTAGTGGAATATAAAATAGTGCAAAACCGATTTAATTTTAATTCCTATCACCATAACCCACCCCCACCTGCCCACAGTTTTTAAATCTAAAAATTATTATTTCTCTCCTGTTTGGACTCAAAATCAAAGCTTCCTGGGAAGAAGAAAATATGAGCCATATCAATCTCTACGTATTTTTGGGAGATGGCAAAGGCAAATATAAAAATGTGTATCCTACCTGTTAATTAGGAGACCATGAGGGGATATGCTTTGCCATGTGTGCTTCGCACAGACTCTTGGTGACATTAACTTCTTTTACTTGCCAAATTATGGAGCAATTAATGCCTCCATGTCTGCTTGTGGCAGGAGATTTATGGAGTAGGCACAGGTTTGCTTAAATTATCTGTGGGCCCTGTGCAGGGTCAAAAAAGATCATTTCTCTCCATCCACACCATCCCTCTAAGTCTATGTTCTTTGAAATACTTGCTGTTGGCTGACTGCTTGTGGGGGAGGAACCTGGAAATGGCCTGTAGATTCATTCTGTGTAAATGAGACAGGAGATGGGCAAGCTCTTAGTAATTATAATCAGTAAATTGTAGCTTTTGAGAATTTTAATTTGCTGTTACTTTGGTTGCAGTGCTCGGAAATGCCTTTCACAAATTAAAATAAATATATTAGCTGAATAAATCAGTTCCTGGATCTGGTGTGAATCTGCCCAAATAATAATAAAAAAATGAAATTTCATAATAGCCTTATGCCTCTGAAGTGTGAAAGAGAGATAACATCAAGGACTTCAGATACAGTTTTGTTACTTGACTTTTTCCTTAAGTTTTAATTAGCTTTTTATCCTAGCCTTGTGAATGAATCCTCATCAACAACAATAAAAGCAGGTTTTGCTCAGCAAGTTTCTTAATAATGTATAAATGAAAATAAATGGATTTTTTCTCACCGTGAAAAGCTTGGCTATTTCCAATCTATACAATTTCTTCAGTATTGAGTGCAGTTTTGAAGAGCAGAACCACAGCTCTAGTAGTGTGTGTAAGTAAAAATAATGAATATAGTTAATATTCTGTTTTGCTAGAAACATTCGCAAGGACAAATACACTTATATCCATGCTGTGCATTTCAGACTGGTACAAACTGTGGTCCTCTAAAACATTCATAATTGCCCAGAGTAATTAATTGCCCAACAATAATTGATATTATTGTTGTAGTATCAGCAGTGTGATCACTCTCCCAAGCCAGGCCAAAATGGAATTAGAGACTGAGCTGTGAGTGCTGCTTGGTGTGTACTTAACATGCTTTGGCTTCATTTCATGTTTTCAAATGACCTGGCTGGAAAGGTCTGAGTCAGGAGGTAGAGGAGGTTGTGAGAAAATTAGGATTAAAGTTTGGAGTGATGTAGGGGCCAGGCAGAAGGGGTTGGGGTTGCCAAAATTGAGGGGAACTTGTACCAAGGACCCTCTTCTAAGTAGGATGTGAAATTAATCCGGAGCTCCTCACTGTGCCCCTGCTCTTTGCAGGAGCTCCTCTCAATGTGGCCCTTTTTTTCTGTAGCTGTAAAGCTCCTTGAGAGCTGCAGAGCCCTTAAAAGCATCTCAGCCTTTCATGTCTGTTCTGAAATGCAGTCTCAAATCTCATTGCTGGAGTTAAAGGAAGGTTGCCTGAAACTTCAGGGCTAGGCTCCATCTTCTTGGGCATCTGTGCACCACGTTTTTCCTCCATGTCTTTTACTGATGTGAATGGTGTGGAGGTGTAGTAAAGCATCCCCTACCCCTGAGTGGGCATCTCTGTATAAGGAAAGAGTTTCAGTTTACCTTTAGACATTTTAGGAAGTTCAACTAGAAAGTTTTGTGCCCTTCTTATTTTAACTGGCTCAGAGCCAGCACAGAGGCATTGATTGGGCTTGGAAAGTGTAACTCAAAGCCTGTTGCTGATTTCATTGGGCCAAGAGCCAAATAGCCCACCTGAACTATTGAGTCCTAAAGAGAGAGAACAAAGAAACTCAGGAATTTTCAGGGTGTTGTAGTAGGTATGGGACCTGTCCCTATACTGTGCTCGGCTTTGCTTTGGTGTTTGTATTATTTTCTTCCCCTATTAAAACCTTTTTGCTTTTTCAAGACACACTTGATCATACCATCTCACTAATTGATTAAAGCCATTTCTCTCTAAGGGCTGGACCCTCAGAGGTATTGGGAACCCCAGTATGGGGGAGCTTTGCAAGCTGTGACCCAACTTGTCTCCCAAACCATATCCTCATGAGCTGCTTCATGCTGATGGTGTTGTGCCTGTGCCACCTCACTGCTTGTTGCCTTCCTCTGGTTGCCCTTGTCACATCAAGCATGACCCATGTGCCTTCACATCCTGGCTTGTGTCAGCAATAGTGTGGCCAGCACGACCAGGGCAGGGATTGTCCCCCTGTGCTGAGCACTGGTGAGGCCACACCTCAAATCCTCTGTCCAGTTTTGGGTCCCTCATGACAAGATGGACATGGGGAGGGTGCAGAGAAGGGAACAGAGCTGGGGAAGGGTCTGGACAACAAGTCTGGTGAGGAGCAGCTGAGGGAGCTGGGGATGTTTAACCTGGAGAAAAGGAGGTTCAAGGAAAGACCTCATCACTCTCTACAACTCCCTGACAGGAGGATGCAGCCAGGTGGGGATCAGGCTCTGCTCCTGGGAAAGGATGGGAGAAAAGGAAATGGCATCAAGTTGCTCCAGGAGAGGTTTAGATTGGGTGTTAGGAACAATTTCTTCATGGAAGGGATTGTCAAGCACTGGCACAGGCTGCCCAGGGCAGTGGTGGAGTCTCCATCCCTGGTAGGATTTGAAATATGTGTGAATTTGGCACTTGGGGACATGGTTTAATGGTGGCCTTGGCAGTGCTGGGTGAAGAGTTGGACTTGCTGATCTTTAAGGTCTTCTCAAACTTTAGCAATTCTGTGATTGCATAAAGCTTTGCAGTCTTGGCCAGTATCAGCAGAAGAAGGCTTTACAAAAAATCACCCTCAATTTTAGCCCTATTATTCCAGTGAAATGTGCCTGCAAGGATTAGCTCATTAATTATTTTTTATGGATGTGTGTGAAAGTAGGGAGCTGGTGAAGGCAAGATGTTCTGCATAAATTCTTCAGGAAGATCCAGGAATGGAGAAATATGGAGTAATTTCTTACAGTGTCATGGCAACCGGCTCTACCCAGAGGAGGCATCCTATCAATTAGGTTAAATAATTATGAACAACACTGAGTAAAATGAAGAAAAACAGCTTAAAGTCATGTCAGGTGGGAGGCAGCTAAGCTACTAAACAAAATAAAAAATAAGCTGTTATCACTTCTGGAAGAATTCAGCAGAGGCTGAAGGGAGATGTGGAGAGGAGGAAGAAATCATGGGAGTTAATGAGATAGTGAAAAAAAACTTGTGGTGGAAACTTAGATAAAATGAAAAGTGTTTGGGAAAATTCTTAGTTTTGTTGAAAATTTATTCTAAATTATGTATTTTGAGGAAAAGAATTAATATACACTAGAGGAGTTTTTTTACATCTGAACTAATGTCCCTGATATCAAGAGAACTGAAAAGTCCTCTCTTGCTCATTCTCTTACTCCTCTGCTTTTCAATTTTTTTTTCACACTACAATGAAACAAGAAAAATCCTTCCCTTGGTTTTCTGCCAGAAAGGTTTTAAAAATGAGAGGAAACCTTATTTTATTTTTTAAAAACTTCACTTGGATGGTGGGAAAGTAGAACATATTAAAAAAAAAAATACATTTGACTTCTACTTTCTCTTTAGAAGATCCTCTACAGTTACAAATTCAGACTGAGACTCAGGTTAAGGTATTACTTTTTTTTTTTCCCTAAAGTTTACCATATTTCATAGAATAAAAGCAGCAAAATAACAAAGTGGAGAATAGTAATTTTTAAAACCATGAGTGGACATCTCAATTTTATAAAATATTTCATTCTGAATTTCCTAATAAAAAATAGAATAGGGACAATTGACATAAATGATTAAGTGTGGGACTTAATCATAGATGTTTAAGTATGGAACAAAATTGAATAATTTACCTTTCTTTCTAAAATGTATTTATTAATAAGAAATGTGAAGTGACTGTGAAATTATGAGGATGATTATTATTATTATTCCTAATTCTAACTATGAATAGGCATGAAGAAAATTAAAATTGTGTCCCAAATGCCTTTTCTCCTGCCTTTGGGAAATTTCTCATACAGCTTCTCAAAGGAAAATACACTCATACGTGTTTATTGCCAACCCTAAAACTCACTAACATCAGCAGCTACTTTTTATTGACCTCAGTGAATTATGGACCACAACCTCTGGGAAAAATGAATTCAGATTAATATCATTAAGAACTAAAGCAGGTTAGCTTGCAAATTTGGTTCAAAGTGTTTTTATTTAGGTTAGGTAAACATGTTTTAATGTTATGCTTACTAATATGTATTTGCAGGAATAAGCACTTGCATAAAATGAGAACTATGTGAAAGATTGTTTCTCCCATACCAACAGCAGAGGAGATGAAGAGGCTCTGCTCCATAGTTAGTTAATCTGAATGCCTGAAAAGATTAAAGGAAATATTTGCAATTTGATCAAACAACTGTGGGGAATAAGATGAACTCCTTTGGGATCGGGTTTGTGAAACTGAATAAGAAATGTAAAGAAAAGAGCTTTGCAAAGTCAACTGCAATTAATAGTTCAGTATGAAATTAATGTACCATACTGCAGAGGCTTGGGGAGAAGCAGGCTGGAAGGCCTGAAGAGATGTCCTAATAGATGGGTTGTTGAATATCATTTTCCTGGGATTTGAAGACTCTGTCCTGCAGGGTTTGCAGCAGTTTCTTACTCACAGAAGTAGTTTGTGGTAGGACAACTCGATGTGAGTGATACCTGCAGGTGTTTAGTAGCATGCAGAAAACGTGAATATACTGTCAAACTCCCCATTCCATGTGCAATACCTATTCTGTGTGTAATTTCAGATGCCATTGTCCCTAAAAAAGGACATTATTGGCAAACATGACCAGATATGAGTGCCTTGCAACAGCTGAGAAACAACTGAGAATGAAAAAATAAGTGGGGGGAGAGACCCTGCAGTCATTCCCTCAGCTCTTACCATGTGAACAAATATGTCAAAGGCATCAAGGCCATGTAAATTAATCTCTTGCATTCGTGGCTGATCTCACTGGTGTGTGAATAAAGACAAGATGTTCGGTGTTAATGGCTCACAAGGGCTACCAGACTGGAGGGTTGAACATGTCTTTTAGAAATTCATGTTTTCTCCTGCTGCTAAAGGGTAACTGAGATATATCCCATCCCGTAACTGCTATAACTGTTGGGTCAAATCCTTATATTTTTATTCTGTCAAACCTCTTGTTTATTTTCACTGGACTTTCCGAGTTGGCTTAGCCACTCTTGGGTAACATCCAAGAACAGCTTTGTCCTGCTCTGGGAAATAGTCAGTCCTGCTTGTAGTGGAAAGATGATAAAATCTTCCCAGTTATTGTGACCTAAGCTGTGATACTGGCATAAACCTAAAAAAAAAAAATTAAACCAATTAAATTGTGCACAGACTTTTATTTTTAACTCATAGTTGTATCTAAATGCAGCAAAGGAGAAGCATAGGAGAAAGCTCCCTCATGCTGCAGGTCTGCTGAATACTGAAATTAGGGTTTCTGGTTTGATCCAGCAATCCCACCACAGAAGTGATTGTGAAAAGTGCTGATGAAATTCAGTGTCAGTGCATACAAATGAATAGGTAGCTATACCTACACAGTAATGTTTTCTAAATAAGCAGTTACCACTGAGGAATGACACCTGACTCTTACTGCTGAGAGTGCCTTGAAAATATCGGTGCAATATTCACTACCAGTCAACAAAAGGCAAATAGGATTCCTGGGCAGGCAATTGAAATTAATGCTGTTTCACCACACTGCACTGCTCTGCAGCAAGATGCTGTAAGATTAAAAAGGGTGTCTAAAAGGTGACAGGAATGAGGCATGGGATGACGACCGGAAAAACACAGTGGGCGATGGCTTAAAAAAACCCCAAGAGTGGTGCGAAGGAGGTGGAGAGGAGCAATTACTCACTTTCTAGAAGGGGTGGTTGAGGGTGGTCAGTGTAAAGGCTGGGGCAGCCAGGCTTGCAGAATAGCATGAAAAATTAATGTTTTGGTGAGGGAAAAAAATCCCAGAAATGGATTTGTGGAGCAGTATTAGGTATTCTTGGTGGAGATGGTCGGTGGCTAATACATGATGTAGGTACAGTGCCCGAGCTCTCTGGGTTTGTGGAAATTGGAAAGGAGTAGCCCAGGGCAGGGATGCACTCTGCACCCTCTTTCTTGAGGTCTCCTCATAAATATCTGGAGGGGACTGCAGTCAGGGGATGGATTTTGGCTGGATGAGCAATTAGCGTGTCACATTTATCACTGTACACATCTCTGTGTTCCCATCCTGGGCATCTTCCAGGCAGTGCCTGGAGCTTTACAGCAAGAACTCCATAGTCCCAAGAGCAACTTCATTGAATAAGTACATTTTAGTGAAATGGGACATTTAAAAATGCCATGAAACAGTCACCAAAAAAGTCAAAGGAAAGTGATAAAATACACTCAATTATTCTCCTCAGACACTCTCCAGACATCAGTGTAATTTCATTGACTTCAGTGAAATTAGTGTTAATGTAGGAATGGAAATGCAGCAAATCTAATTCCAGCATCTCCTTCCTGGAATAGTGAGCAAGAAAACAGAGAGGTAATCAGATAGAAACAAGTGCTGATCAGAAGGAGTTGGACAGGGAGGAGAAGAGCTCCAGGAGCTGCTGCCAGGAAATAAAGATACTTTTCCAGTCTCACATAGTCATGGAGAGTTCAGCAATATGTGCACTGAGGCCAAAATGAAAAGCCAGGCTTTTTTTTTTTTTTTGTCTAAGTTTGACAGTGTATGCCATCTTTTGTTGTTCTTTTGAATATTCTCAAAGCCCTTCTGTCAGGACAACATCGATGGCTAGCAATGTTTCCAGGAATGTTTTTTTATTTTTGGTATTATGGAGAAGGGGATGGATGGTGCAGAGCTGTGGGACTGGTGGAGAGAAGTGAAGGTAACGTGAATGGTACAATATTTGGACAGCTTGTTTCACCTGAAAACAGATCTTTTTATAGCCTTTGGAGTACTGATGTCCAGTTCTACATATAAATGTATAAATAAATTAATAAATAATAATTTAAAAATATATATTACTATCTGTCTTTGTGAGCCTCTGATGAACAATGCAAAAGCATTTTTGGGGTGTTGCCTGCCATTTTGCCCTTCACAAGGGTGGTTTGTGTCACTTTGCAAAGGTGAACACAGAGAGTCTTCGTAGGACCGTAGATGTTCTCTGAAGCGAAGTAAAAAATACCCAAATATGCTGGGATCCAAATCAGCATTGTGTGGGGAATGAAACCCTTTCCTAAGCATGTTCACCTTTCCGAAAGACCCCTCTCCCCTGGTGAGAAGTGGTTTTGGGGCAACTCTGAGTGACTGCCCAACCACAGACCTGTGATGAACATGGTCCCATCAATGTGTCAGTCAGGGGGGTGGATGTGCTTTGAACACACAAAGGGTTAATTGATAATGCTGAGTGCCAGATTGAGAGGCCAGCTTCTTTCCTCCTCCCAGAAGGATGCAGCACACATGATTTCATGGAGTATAAAAGTGGGAAACGTGCTTGTTTTCACAGTCGGGTTTCACTTGGCTATTGACTGTTTTACAAGACAACCACAGAGGAAGCTCTGAAGAATCTGTCAGGCTCAGTGACAGCTCAGCATCTGCCACAGCTAAATCAATACTGCCATGAAGGGCAGGTTCCCAAAGTGAATAATCAGAGTAGAGTAAAGCTAATTCACCTTGAAAGTCTGGAAACCTTGATGTGAAATTTTTTAGACAAAATGAGCATTACTCCAGCAAAAGAGGAGAGGTGCTGAGGTCCAGCCCTGAGCTCTGCCCAAGCGTGGGAGTGGGGAGCAGGCTTCACACCAGTCATGTGCACAAGGTGCTGATAAAATGGAAATCTGATGCTAATAAATTGGGCAAAAAGGGGTTTGGATTGGCCCTTATTGCTAGCAGTGTGCTAGAAACTCATGGCTTGGTTTTGTGGAAGATACTCCATTGCAATATAAACTGAGGGTATGTGTGAAGATAATTAATGTTCCACTTTTTCTTAGGCTGTTAAGGCTCATTTTTTTTGCATCAAAATGTGATTTTTCTTCCATTGTTCATGTTTCTAATAGTCAGAATCAAAAGACTGGAGGAAAAATGTTTTGCTGTGAATTATTTTAGTTTTATAAAAGCTGGAGGTGAATTGTTTCAACTTTTTGTGAAACTCTTTTCTTTATTTTCTATTGGTTTTAGTGCAAACATGTCAAGGAAGAGAAATTTGATCAGAGCTAATCTGTCAGCATCAGATGGAAAATTTTGGATACAAAAGTTTGCTAAGCTCTGTCTAGAAGTGCTGAATTTGCTGGATGGAGGATTAGAGAGAAAGTGCTTCTGTAGATGACTTAGATGAGTAAGAAATATTGTTGTTGAGTTCAGTGAATCAGTTTTGTGGTCATTTTATGAAGCAAAATTACTCTGAAAACAATAGGATGGAAACATCATCTCCAAATTTGAGGCTTTTAATATTAAGGGTTAAGTACTTTACTTGTTCCTAAAATACCCTGTAATTACTCACAAAAATCCATCTTCACACAGAGTTCAGGCTGAGTTCTACTGAATAGAAGCAATATTGCTTTACCTGTTCTCTGTCTCATTAACATTTTCAGACAGATATTGTATAAATATCTCACTGTTATGGCAACTAGTGTGTTTACCACATTGCTCAGGGCTGTACATGGCCGGTATTTTATAGCTGGAATCATTCCTTTAATTGTCCCAAATCCATTCTTGTTATTTGTGCTGAGATAAAACCGAACATTTAATTAAATGAATAAGCAAAATTGGATTTGAAAGAACTAGAAAGAATGAGCAAATTAGAAGACTTGAAAGAAAATTGGCAGCTGGAGAAATTCTGGGCCCATTGATATTATATGTTCACCTTTACACTGTATATATGTATATTTACAAGTATCTAAACCACACCAGCACATAGATTTTTACAGCACAAACTTCTGCACTGGCATACACTTAAAAAAAGAACCTAGGAGCAGAGAGCTAGAAGCATCTTTTCATACAGTGCAGTACTTTGAAGGTGTGTTTACAAATTTTCCATTGTATTTTAACAAGACAGGCAATTTAGGTGGTGTCCCTCAGTGTGCGAGAGATGTTCTGGCATCCTGCCTCCAGCAACATTGCTACCCTGAGTTCATCTTAATGTGACAAGAACTTGGTGTCCCACTAAAAAAAGAAATCCTTTAAAAGCATTAAAGGGAAAAAAAAAAAGTCAACAAGGGAAAAAAGGATCGCGGCTCAAATCCAGCACAGAGCTGTAAAATCTTTTCACACAGGGATACTGACAGCTGCCAACTTTGCTCAGGGAACTTTTTGTTTGAGATGTTCCCTTTGGTTCCTGTGCTGCAGTTCAGTAGTGCTGGAGACCCTTTGTGTCCTGTGCTTGTTATTGGTGACAGTTTTGACACACTGAGGCACAGTGAGGGGGGAACAGGATGATTCTGATCCCTAGGTCTTAGTTCTGGATGGTAACAAGAGTAAAGACAGAACTCTGGGAATAATTTTTTGGTGGAGAAAGGAAAGAGGAAGATTTATGTGATAGGTGGATGATTGTCTGACAGACACAATTCAGCTTTTTCTGAAATGCTGGAGAGATTTGCATGGAAATGAGGTAGTGTTGGAGATAATATTCAAAATGGAGAAAATGATAAATAAGGATGGAGCAAAGTGTGCTAGAGGCAGTGAAGTTGCTGGCATTCATGGTGAACATAATTCTCATGAACTTTGGTTAACTTCTGCTTCTCTACTTTTCCTTCTGCACCCACCCTTTAGGGAAGGGATGGTGTTTTATTTAACATTTACCTTTGCCCAGGACTTTGTGCAGTGTGTGAAATGACATTTGGCAAGGAGATGATGGGTTTCTGAAGAAACAGGAATGATGAAGCATCACTGTAAGAAATGGTTTCACTCGTTTCACTAGTTAATTCTTATCTGTGTTTGTGTCATACTGTTCTGATAAATGGAAAGTTAAATATTCCTGCCCCAACTGTCACCATCCAAAGCTGTGACCCATTAAACCCAACTTCCCCTGTATATGAAATGTGTAAAAGAAGCTCTAATCAGCCTCTTACTTCAGAGCTCTTAGAGAAAAAGGCTCTAGAATTAAGGCTTTTTCACTGAAAAATAAGGATTTTTCCAGCAAAATGATGCTTTTACCATTCAGTTAACACAGGGTACTGCTGTTTGCCCTGCTGCCTGTTGTGGTGTAATTGCCACCATTTTTCAGGCTGTGCCTTCCTGTATGTTGCTGAACACCCTTGACTAATGTGATGAGGAAGAAGCAAACCCTGGCACTCCCAAGACCTGTAAAGCTTTCTGATGGAAAGAAATGCAGGAAATTCAATCCAAATACCAAGAGAAATCCCCCTGAGCCTGTGTAGGGTTCTTTTTCTGATGGCTGGCACTGTTTTTCAGGTGAAGGAACAAAGTAATCTAATAACCTGAGGTGGCTGTGGAAGGGGTGGTTGAACAGGGAATGTGTGTGCAAACTGATCTGAAGCTGTTTAGCATCAGATCTTTCCCCCAAACTTGCCCTAAACCAGGACAGGGCCCTTTACCCTCCATCCTCAGGTGGTTGAAATGAGGAATTTTTTGGTCTGTGCTGCAGAATTACCTTAGCCAGCTCCAGCTCTTGTGCATCACTGCCACAGGACTGGAAGCCAAACCCACTGATAGTTGTGGACAATGGTATCTTCAAGACCACGTTTTGCAATAACACTTCCTCCAGTCTTGGCTTGCAGCTCTGTGCAAAAGTGCATGTGGTCAGGTCATCACATCTGCATGGTGGTGAGGCATTGGGAGCTTTAAAGTAAGTATTTTCCATTAGCTGAGTGGGCTAATGAAAAAAAAAAGCTCCCAGGTTCACCATTTAAAAATTAGTGACCCACCGGACAAGTGCAGTTGAAAGCCTTCATTTTAATAAGAATTTATGCAAAAGGAATGCCAAATGCCGATTTGCCTCCAAAGCAGCTGTCTCTCTCTTCTATGCAGTGTCCCCTGCAAGGGGAAGAACAGTGAGTGTGAGTTCCTACAGTTTACCACTTATAATTATCTAATTTGCATAATAACTTAGTTCTTGTCAAGCAAATATGAATGTTAACAGGGATTTCACAGGCCTATCTTTATTATCATTATCCTCCTAATTTAGGATTTGCATTACTGTAGTATCAGGAAGCTGCTGGGCCAGGAAAGCAGGGGTGAGTGGACTCAGGGAGGAGCTGTGCACCTTCTGTGACTGCAGAGCAGGATGTAGGAATGCCACCAGCAGCCTGCAGAGACAATGCAGGACACACAGCTGGGAGTGCCAGGCTGGTGGTGGAATCTGGAACCTGGACTCATGGTGGGCTTTTAACCAGACACAATTGGTCCAAATCCCCCGTGATTTCAGCAGTCAGATGGTTTTGGTGAGGAGTTCAGAGATGAATTTCATTGCTGAATCCAGACCTTTGCCCATTAGCTTCTCCTCAGCAGTGGGTGTGACAATGCACTGTTGGGGTTTATAGGAGGATAAATACATTGGATGATGTGTCATGGCATAATATAATGATCTGGCTGCAGGGGAGGAAAGTTTTGTTTTGTTTTGTTTTGTTTTTTGCTTTGGATGATTTTGGAAGAAAAATGTAAAAGTGTGCTCTGGTGCTAGCATTTCCCTGTAAATGGAGAAAAACAGTGACTGAACACTGATGTAAAACATTGCCGGGATGGGGGAGAATATTTTAACAGCAAAATATTTAGTGGGGACAAGGATTCAGAATCAAGGGTGGGCTTTTGAAGAGCTATAAAACCACAGGGCTGTGTTGGTGCTTTCACTGGCACAGCTGGCAGACAGGAGTGTCCCTGAGGGGGAGAGGTGGGAGGCTGGGGCTGGCATCAAAGAAGTGCTATAAAACAGTGATGGAGGAGGGGGCTTAGGAGGATTATTTTCTCCCAAGTAGTAACTTGGTTGAAATGTGTTGGTGGATTTGAGGAAAGCTATTTCTGTTAGGAAAGTGGCAGCTTTTTGCTGCTGCAGCATCTCAGCAAGGCTGATTGACGTAGGAGATGGCCACTGCTGGGTGTTGCACCAAACAGTGCCTGCAAACATTTTGCAGTCTGAGCAGATGTATCAAAGTGAGGTGGAAAGAAATAACAGAAAACTGCTCAGCTTCTTGAATCATAAATCAGATGTTTGGGTACTGGGTTTCTCGCTATTTATATGTAGTAAATTGTAGTGTCTTGACCCTGTCTGGATGCCAGACACCCACCTTGGTGTCTGCAGAGCTGTTCTTGTCACATATTCTCACCCTGCTCTTCTCTGGCTGCAGTTACATCTGCACAATACCTTTTTTTCCTTATTGTTCTTAAATATGATATCACAGAGGTGTTACCGTAATTTCTAATTGGCCCAGCCTTGGCCAGTGGCACATCTGTCCTGGAGCTGCCTGGCATTGGCTCTGCTGGACGTGGAGGAAACTTCCAGAACCTCCTCACAGAAGCCACCCCTATGTACACAGAAGCCACTCTCTCAGTACCAAAATTAGGCCGTGTAAACCCAATACAAAAATGTATATTGGAGTTTTTATTGAATCTCACCTGAATGATAGCACTTTTATAATACTTATATAAAAATCTTGCAGGGATAGCTAATATCAAAAATTAGTTGAAGAAGTCACAGCTAGCCCCAACATGCAGAAATGAAAATCTATATTTTTCCTCGCAGAATTGTTTAAGTTGGAAAATGTCTCTATGGTCATTGAGTCCAACCATTAGCCCTGCACTGCCCAGCCCACCACTAAACCACATCCCCAAGTGCCACATCTGTGTGTCTTTTAAATCCCTTCAGGGATGGTGACTCCACCACTGCCCTGGGAAGCCTGTTGCACTGCTGGACACTCCTTCAGTGAAGATTTTTTTTCCTAAATTCCAATCTAACCCTCCCTTGGCACAACTTGAGGCCATTTCCACTTGTCCTGTCACTTGATATTTGGGAGAAGAGGCTGGTACCCCTTTGCTAATCTTCTTTACCATTGCAGTTTAGAGAATCATTGTATATGCTTGGATTAATAATACTCCAGTGTAGAGCAGGACATAAGGAAAATCAGATCTCTCAATTAAGCCTTCAGTTCCTTAAGGCAGATGTTCCTATCTGGATGTATTTAGCATATGGTCAGGGGAATAAGAGATCTGAGATGCTTTGGAATTATTTAGGTAACTCTGGAGTCATTTTTTTTCCCAAAAAGTTCCTTATTTTTAAATAGGCTAAAACATTTATGTAACACCATTGCTAATTCATTCAGAAATGTCATATAAAAGTACAAATATAGTAACAGATTTTATATGTAAAAGTATATAGTACTTGGGTTCTTGTATGTAATTTTAGGGAGATTTTGGGAGAGTAAAAAGAGTAAAAATAGAAACTACAATTACAGTTGGACCACTTATCTCACCTTTAGGACTGAGAAAAAATATTTCTGCATCATTACATCAAATTTATCTCTATAAAATTTAGTGAAGACTGTTCCAGATTTACACACATAGAACAATTGAGTTAATGAGCATTGCATTACTGTAGGAACATAACAGGAAATGTTTGGAGAAATTCAAATCATTAGAGAGAAGGTGAGTAAATGCAGTTTGACCTAAGCTGTCCTTTAATGGAATTGCGTAATTTCACCTTCAACCTCATCTCTCCTGTTTATTGGAAACTGAGAGACTAAATTAAAACTATTTAGGTGTATGAATAACTTTAGAGATTTCTTTAGATATTATTTAAACACTTTCACTGTAAAGAGAGGCATGGAGTTTTATTTGCTTTCAGAACCTTTTGCAGATGTTTTTTACTGCCAATTCCACCTGCCAAAAATAATTAAAATACAGCAAAAGTGAAATGCCCTTGGTAGCACTCATCTGCCTTTGTTTTCTTATAGGTGAGGGGTAAGATTCACACTTGTCACTTCAATATTTGCTCATTAAGTAGAGATTCTCTGAGATATCTTCACTTGTTAATTGTGGACAATAGGGGTTTATTGACGGAGAGCCTTAACCCTTTGAAGGTGACAGCAGCATTAGATCCTTGGTAGCATCTCCCAGCTTTTGTTGTATACCAAGACCTGCAAAATAATAAAAATCAGCTTTTTATGAATCACCTCCTTTCCTAGTTATCATGTAGAAAACAGGGATAGGGAGAGGATTTACAGAGAGAGGTAAATTATGAAAAATCTTCTCTCCCCCCAAAACCTGCAAACCACCCTCAGCAGCTGCTGGTGTGGGCATGGGGAAGCACCACGAGTTAGCAGAGCCTTTGAGGCACAGCTCCAGAGCTGTGAAGATCTAACCAGGTTCCCTTTAACTCTTTGCCAAAGTAAGTAAGCTGTGAGAGGAGTGGAGTATTTGGATGAACTCAACCATTTTTTACCATTTCCAGTTCTAAAGGAAGGCTTTGGTTTCCAACGGGGAGTTAATGCTCAGTTTGTCTGTGCAGACTCCACAACCTGGTGGATTCTGCCTTAGTGAGGTATTGCTGGGTGGTGTCTGCAGGGATGTGCTTGATCCAATGATTTATTCTACCCTTAATTTCTTGAAGAAACCTTTTTTTTTTTTTTAAGTACAACTTTTCAGGACCCTATATTATGAGACACAGGACTAGAATTTCTTCTCTGGCCATATATTTTTTCTACAAATCCTCTGTGCCAAGAGGAGTTAATAAACGCCAGTTGCTTCAGACAGGCTGTTTTCACCATGGCATTCTTAGCTGTGTCCAAGCTGGCAGGTGTCACAGTTGAGTCTCTTTGTTCAAGCCTTACAGGGCACATTTTCAATCAGCCTGTGTCCTCTGGGTAGGTCTGCATGGCCAGTTGGGTTGTAGGCATTGGATTTACAGATGCAGTCTAGCTGTAGTTACAGGTTGTAGAAAGCATTTTGGGGGCAATTAGGGCTTCTCCATACATTTATAAAGACTTGCAGTAGCATCTAACATCAAGATATTTGTGCCCTCACATAGCTGATGAGATGAGTGCATGATAAATCAGCAGCTGTTCAGAAGGATGAGGGATGTTGCACTTAAGAGAAGTGATATTTCATCAGGTTTGTCCTGCTGCAGAAGTCCAAAAGAGCAGAGAAAGCTAAAGAAATAAAAAAGTTATGTGTCATTCATCTATCTAAACTTTTTTATAATCCATATACTTGTACTCTAAAGTGTTGATATGTGTCTGAATGGATACAGAGATATAGAAAATCTTTCTGTAGCTTGCAGATATGATGCAGCAATCAGAAAAGCAAGGAAAAAAACCTGCCCTTGCAACATCACACAGACTGTTATTCTGCTGTGTTTTCTAAAACAGAATTCTTGTGTTCATTTGTGCTACACATTGTGTGACCTAGTTTGGTGTGATCCTGTATTTGTGATGAACTTTGACATCTGATTTCTACCTGGACATATCAAAAGCACTGTGTGAAATGGAAGTACAATTCTTCTATTAGATGGGTTTTAGGAGAGCACCGTGTTTCTTTAAAAATGCCACCTCTCACGTAGAGATGATGTACAATAGTAAATTGGTGGGAAACAAAGTGAGATTTCTGGAATGAGGTAGAAATGGGTTTTGTAGAGGGAAGACATTATACACTGAGTGATGGATGGCATTTTTTCCTTTCACAGTGGCTTATTTCTTACCATTTGTAGGTTGCAGTTGTTTTTTGAAAAAAGCAATATGGAAATGCATAGCTGAATTCTGCTATAAAGTACCTCTGAGCAAAAATTATTAAAAGTTACAGGCACAATTCTGTGTATTTGATAGTGTCAAAAACAGACATAGTGGAGCACACTGGTGTTGTGAGATACCAGAATATTTCTCTTTTCTGAAAAGTCTGTAATGTCTAATGTAAGAATGTAAAACACAAAATTCTCTGACATTATCCTTGAATTACGACTAGCATTTACTAGAGCATACATATTAATCTTCATCTTTTATTTTTTTTCCCCAGCTCTTCTTTATGCAACTATTTTTGGAAACGTCACCACCATTTTCCAGCAAATGTATGCCAACACCAACCGGTACCATGAGATGCTGAACAACGTGAGGGATTTCCTAAAATTATATCAAGTCCCA
The DNA here is from genome assembly GCA_037834095.1 of Argya squamiceps. Classification (NCBI taxonomy): domain Eukaryota; kingdom Metazoa; phylum Chordata; class Aves; order Passeriformes; family Leiothrichidae; genus Argya; species Argya squamiceps. The sequence goes on from JBBMKD010000216.1 coordinate 55,824,616, forward strand.
AAAGGCCTTAGTGAAAGAGTCATGGATTACATTGTCTCAACCTGGTCCATGTCTAAAGGAATTGATACAGAAAAGGTACGAGTACCCGAAGTAACAGTTGAGAGAGCAAGAGTTTGTGTCCATTGTGTGCTTTCTCAGAAAGTGGACTGTATAGCAGCTTATAGTTTACTAACAAATTCTTAACTGCATGTTATGCCTTTATTATGTTTGTGTTTGGAAAAAAACCTGGTTGTTTTAAAAATGTTTTAAACATTTTTAGGACTGTTTTGCTGCTTTGAATGTATGCCTTTACTTTTCATTGTGGCAAATGTTTTCTGCTTTCTAGTCTTAGTTTGTCTAAATACTAAATAATTTTAGTGTACTTAACTATTGAAATCAATGGGAAATTGGTCTTCAAATTAGCCCAAGAACATAATTTGGTGTCTAAACTACATCTGTATTATCCTGAGAAGTATTGGCATCTGTGCATTGCAATTAAATGAGTTTGACTGGCTTGGACCTTTTGCTGATGCCCAGGACCTTGGTGTATCCATCAGCATAATTAGTATAGGATTTAATGGCAGTAGAGATTGATCTCCCTGAGCTCAGATCTGTTGGACTGGCACTTCAGGCCTTTGGTTGGGAGGTACAGAGAATGTGATGCCACTGGCATCCATGCCAGGGTGGAAGTCCTGCAGGACTTTAGCCCTCAGAAGGGGCTGGTCATTTAAGTTTCTTCAAAAGCTGATTTAAGAAGATCATCTTTGGAGAGTGATTCATCATGTGCCAGGACTGACCTCATGACTTGTCCTCAAGAACTCTCTTTCTGCATTGCATGTGCAGTGAGTCTGTCCAGCCTTGGGTATTTCAGAGAGCTCAAGTCAGATGAGGGAAGGGTTCCACCTGCAATGCCTTGAACATAAGGCAAGATAAAACACTTTTTAGGTGCAGATTTTTGTTCAGTGAGGATCAGCGATGCTCCTGTGGCTCCCATGGACCTGGTACATGTCAGCTTAAATTAGGCATTCCAGCTCCAGTATCCATGATTTCCCTCCTAAAGACTTAAAGGTCAAGGGTCCAAAGGAGTTAAGAGTCATGACAGTTGACTTTTGAAATGTGCTTGCAGAGCTTTAAAGTTCTTTCTTCAGTTGAATCTCTGGTGCAACATGGGAGGGTGATGCAGATTGTTCAGGCGTGCCAGGATGAAGTCTCTGCACGGAAATTTTAGTCTTACATCATGCTGATGCAACACCAGTTCTCTTATTTATCATCTGCTGTGAAATTCAGTTTACCACCACAAATACAACTACTTAAAGTAACAAAAATCTTCATTTCTTCAATTCTTGGTCTTCAGTATGCCACATTCTTTAATATGTTAACTTCTTATACACTAATACCCTAACTTCCTAATCCTGATTCACATGTGTTAAAAGTGAGCTTTTCTATTCTAAACTACTGTAAATGCATTCAGCCCTATTGTATTAACTTCAAACTACATGGAAATTGAACTCCCATTTGCATTTATCTCCTTGCAGTTAAGCCAGAGTCCTGTGTTACTCCACTAGAGTTTCATTAGATTTTAATGATGCTTTGCAGTTAATTAGGAGAACCTATGCTTTAATTACTGAAATTTCCTATCATAGTTTCCGCATGTCCGGTTTTATAGATGATAAAAACGCAGTTAGAGCCATAATCTCATGGCAAGCATTGTTCTCTGGTCTGCAAGATGGAGTGGCTGCTTAGCTAGATAATTAATTTACCTGTAAAATCTGTGACTTAGGTTTTTTAACAATTTTCCCCTGGTGAAGACTTGCCCACACGTAGGCCTGGATCCAAACCCAATTTAAAACAGTGGAAGGATTTCAGGAACCTCTGGATCTGGACATCAGTAGCTGCAGCTAATGTCTCTTGCAGAGACAAGAGAAATGTAAGAACTTGAGCACCGTGTTGGATATTTTGGTATTTTGTGTCCCTTACAGCCTGCAAGTCTGCGAAAGTGACAGCTCCAGCGACCTGTAGTGTAGGAATGCATTTCCCACACCCAGCAAGTGTTTTCCACATGGGGAAAACACTTGATCTTGTTTAGATATTGCAAGACTCACCCTTTGTATTTCTTATAAAGTAAAGAACCCAGAAACTTCGATACCCTTCTGACAGTGATTGGCTCAGTGCCAAGAGAGAAGCATCTATTGAACCTTTTCACTGTTCTTCAAACCCTGTATCTCTCCCTATTGGCAGCAGGCCAGGTTGTCCCTCCTAAAACATACAGTGTTTAGGAAGGAACACAAAGGAAATAGGAGGCTTTTTGAAGTGTTTTTAGCAGGGTGCCAGAGGTTTCTTGGGCACCTGTGTACGTCGTTTCTTTTAATTTTCTGTCACATTTGTTATTTTGTTATTTTTCACTTATTAAACCTTTTACTTTACAAAATACCACTGAAGAGCAGTCTCACTAAGATTGTGTTAAGCCAATCTGCAAGGACTGGACCCTCAGAGGTTGATGCATTTACAGGTGGTTTAATAAGACTCTGGCCACGTGTTAAACTGTATCACTGTAGTGCCTGCACAGAGCACCCCAGGGTCTGTGTGGAGGCAAGGATCAGGCGGTTTGCTTTTTGCTGCAAAAACCTTGCCTTTAGCAAAAGCTTGGAAAGCTGTGTTGCATTGCAGCCAGTCACACATTCATCTCCGCTCAGGAAGGCATTATGATGTACGTCACCCAAAAAAATGGGAAACAGTTGTAAACTCTAGCTGAAAAAAATCTCAGAAACAGCAGTGCAGTCCTAGAGATTGGTCATCTAGGGTGAGTGGTTTCTCTTGCTCAGGTCCTTCGTTAACCCTTCAAGCCTTGCTGTAAGGACTCCTGCACTTAAATTGCACCAAACTTAGAACAGCAGGAGGATGGGAGCAGAGGGACCCCCAAGGTACCCAGATTTATTTTTGTGGGTACAGAGGGGCCAATGGGATGCACTGCACCTGCAGCTGAGCTGCTGAGTCCAGACAGTGCTCCAGCTTGGAAGAGGGGATTATTGTTCCAGATTTTGGATTGCTTCTCTGCACTGCTTTGTCTGACAGCCTGGACCTGACCTTAGAGGTTTCTGCCAGTTTCGTTTTCAAAGCTCCAGTAATGACATTCTGAGCAGTCTGTTGTGAGGATATATTTGCATCACATGATTTCCCATTTTCCTTAATTTTTATGAACTTTTCATTAAGCTTCTTATTATCGTGCAAAACACACATGTGGTCGTGACACAGGATAATTACTGAGGAATTTCAGCTTTTCATTTTCCATCAGACAGATCAGACAGTTTCCATCATCCAAAGATGTTTTTCAACCTAATATACACACTCTATTACATCCTAAATTATTCCAAATATATCTCCGTTGTCACACTGGAGTGTGTTTTGCAACATCATTTGCCCCAAATTTGTAATACATTTCATTCAGTCACTCAGCATGTTGAAATGGCTTTGTTTTGAACCCCAAATTTAAAGAACAAGAAGGAAGAATGAGTTTTTTACATGAGTATTACAGTAGGTTTCTATGGTGTTGAACAGTCTGAGCATTGATAGAGCAAGAGTTAACAGGTGTTTCTTTGGTAAGTAAACATTTAAAATTAATATGCTTGAAATAAAAATGTAAATTTAAAACTTGATTAAAATTACTACCATTTCACACATTTTCATTTGTTGTCCCAAATATTTATCCCTGAAGGACATATTCAGTGTGTAGTCCCAAGGAAGATCTTGGCCAAAACTGATGAGTCCTGACATGGGAACTGAAGGCAAAGTAGAATTTAGAGAAGGGAGGAGGCTAGATGAAGATCCAGTCTTTGCTGCCTGTGTAGCAGGATGTCCTGAAAAGAATTTAAAACTTCAATGTGTTTTCCTTGTATGTGGAAGAGGACTGGGTCTCCCATACTGAACTGGAGGTGCTTTAAGCTCAGAATTTTGGCTTCCCTGATCTCCCTGGGAATAGCTCACCCTCAGATCCTGCCTTCAGACTGCATTGCTTCAGCCTGTCTCTGAGTGCTCACAAACAAGGAATTAACAATGACACTAAAAGCATTAGCATATTTATTATTATTACCTAAGGGGAAGCAAGTGGCCTCTGATCCATAATCTTAAATCACTTAAATATGAGAGCACTCCTCTGACAGCTGGGATGAAATATGCAATACATGGACACTTATCTCCTGGTGTAACAGTGGCTCAAACAAGATGGGATATTTAATTTTTTTCAAATTTTTTTAATGTTTTGTGATGAAGATTTTGGGGTTACTTATCTAATAACAAGCAGGGTTATTAGCATGACAAAACTGAAAAACCTTTATGCATTAAACAGTATCTGTCATCCGTCAGAACCTGGGGGGTTTTTTTGTGAGAGGTAGAAAAAGAGGCAGTACTTTCTGTGTACATGACCATTTTTAAGGAGATTTAAAAAATCTTTGCAGTAATAATTTGCTATGTCAAACACACTGAATTCAAATATCTTAGTTTTTATTAAAATATCCAGGCAACAAATGAGAAATTTATAGATATTAGCTCTTCTGTAAGAAATAGGTCATTATCCAGGAAAGCGGAACAACCATTAACTAACATGCAGATGTCTCAAGGTCTTATCTAATGATAACACTCTGAAATGTCTGTAAAACCCAAAGATTTTCTCCTCTTGACCTCTGTGCTGTTGTATGGCTTACAATTTGCTCAGAAAGCAATTAAATAAAAGTCTATCATGTTTTAACAGTAGTTTCCTACAGAAAAGCCATAGGCTGAACGAGAAAAAAGTCATCTTATTTAGTTTCAACCTGAACATCAGTGGCAATTGGAAAAATGAAAGGCAATTTCACATTGCACTGACTGAAATGGAAATCACAGGAACATAACACAGTATTAGAATTATTCACTGCTGGCCCACTAAGCTTTCATAAAGGACATGAGTTTATGGTAAATAGACACAGGTTGTAAGTTCATTAAACATTTATCTACATGAGGACAGTGCAGCTTATTCATGTTGCTGTTAAGAAGAGCTTCAAGAGCTGTAGAAATAATTAGTGATACCCTGAGACAACAAAGAGGAATCAGGCTGCCAGTCCTGCCATGTCCCATCACATTGAGGTGAAGTGCTGGGTGGATTTCCTTGTGGATGACCAGGAGCAGAAGGCTGCCAAGCTTCATGGCCAAAGAGAACTTCCACAACATTAGCTATGACAGCTGCACACAGTTCCCTGCTGGAAAAGGCAGGTAAAAATTGTTTGGACAAGTATTTTTGTTTTGTTGTAGAGGTTGTAGAGGTTGTTGGTTGTTCCTTGCAGATTGGGACGAGGTGAACAAGGAGTTGTGCCTCACCTCACAGAGCTGAGCTAGGAACAGGTAGAGTTGGAATCTAGAGATCTCTGGAAAGTGGGATGCAGGAGAGATGCTCAGGATCTCATTGTCCTTCCCATGGATCTGTGAGCAGGGCCTGGGTACTGGTGGGGCTTTCTGTTTCCCCTTCATGGATTGTTTGCCTCCTGTATGTGCTCTGTAGGACCAGGAAAGAGTATTCACAGTTATCTCTGCCTCTTGGATGTAATATCTTGGGATTAATACAGAATAAATGATGAACTTGTCATGCCTGAGGAGATGCCAGGGCTATGGAGCAGCTCGTGAGCTTAATTTCTAGGGGAATAAGTCCTTGAGTGGATGGACCAGGCAATTTCCTGAGCACTGCCACCAAAGGGATGGAGCAGACAAAGGGGCTGTCAGTTCCAGACCACATCTTGGGGAAGGTCTTCTCCACATCTGTTTTCATCCTTCATTTCCTTGGGTGTCTTTACATAGTGCTGCATGTGAGAAAATAAAGCCTCCTCCAGAAGAAGCACAAAATAAGATAGTGCACTGAACAGTTCCAGTCTTCAAAGGGTGACCTTAAGTGCCAGAAACTTAAGAAATTCTTTGATGTATGACGGATTCTTTTTGATGTTTGTTTTTTCTTATTTTAGCTAAAAAAATGTTTCTTAAGGATAGATTTCCCAGTAGTGTGCTATCCCTTGCCCCATTAGAAGGCTCTGCAATAATTTTACTTGCTGTAGATATGACAACAAAACTGAGGACAGTAAAACTTTTAAATATGCAACCTTTAGGCAACCTGGGATCTACTATTTGGGGCCACCCTGGATGTTATTAGTGTCCCACTTTTCTGTGCATTAGACAGACCAGTAACCCCTGTGCTGGTGTACCACTTGACTCCTTAAAAGAGGTATTGTTGACTCTCATCTTGCCCTGATTTTCAAATCCTTAGCCAGATTCTATCTGTGTTGACAAAACTGAATTTAATGGACTTTACAGACAATTTCTAGGGAATTTTTAAATGTCTCTAACAGGTTATTCAGTTCAAAAAAAAGTGAATTTTGTTACGACATCACTGAATCTATCCATTTTAATCACTGGTTCTGCTCATATAATATTGATAAGAAAACGAGCCAAACTCAGCTTAGATGTGATTTTCAGATCTCGATTTCAGGGCATTTAAATCCAAGTGACCTTGAATCTTTCTGCAATTAAAACAGAGCACACTATTACAGCGGACATTCAGTTCTTAGTGCCAAGACACTCAGTGATGTATTAAAGACTACCCTAATGCATGCAGGGTTAATTACTGCTCAGCTACATAGATCACCTTTGAGATCCTTTCAAAATTACCTGATTATTACAGAAAAATGCTGTGATTTGCCAATCAGCTGTTTTCTTACCTTTGTCTCTTTGGCCTCCATCCAGTGCTGAATGTAACGCTTTTAGCCAGGCCTGAAAAAGAATTCCATACTCAAATGAGCCAAATCTTTCTAAAAATCTGAGTAACTTGGTCAGCTGCCTAGTGAGTATTGTGGGTGTTAGAAAGAGCTGACATTGATTCTGACTGCTGAATATGTCTGAAAACCCAGAGTGACCTTTCTCCACAAAATAGAAGATCTATCTGTGGCCTCAATTCGGTTTGAGGTTGGAGGAGTTTATTTTCCTGATTTTCAAAGCTGGTATTTTTAATGTCTCTGATATTTATTACAATTATTCATTTAGGAAATAGCCCTAGTTATTACACCACAGAATGTCAAAGCTCTTGGCTTGGTTATCAGTCAATATGTTCCCTACCTACAACCCCCAAAATGTGGGAATCCTGTGTGCTGAAAGAGGATAGCTAATAATGTTCATGATTCATTGGTCTCTGCCCTTTTTGTTGACAAGTCTTAAACAGATTCTGTAATACCTGCTAAGCCATCCTGTAGTGTTTTCCAGCTGGGGAAGATTTTTTAACAAATACTTAAACCTGTAAACCCATCCTAAAAGATATTGTTTGGATGTGCCCTTAATGGGTGCAGTTTTTGTTTTGATTAATTTGTTTTTTGCTTGAATTTTTCATAATCTCTGCTCCCCGTAGAGCTCTTCGAGCTGTTCAGGAAGCTTATCTTGAACTGCCTGTACATGCTGAGGAAATGGATGAGAGAGTTAAAAAATCAGATGGAGCCTCCTGGGGGGTTTAATTCCCCACCCCTACCGGATCTTGAGCTGAACAAGCTTGTGAGACGTTTTGTGTCAATTCCCTGTGGGTCTTCCAGAGCTGGTTCCTGCCTTTCCCAATCTCTGCAGCAACCACAAGCCATTCTCTCACTGTCAGCATGTTCCATGTGAGATGATCTAGAGATGATGGTGCTGTTGAGTCTTTGCTTTGGGAGTCGTTGTGCTGGGGTCTGTATCAGCTGGGTGCCAGGTGGTGATGGCAGAGCTCAGCAATTGTCCTACACTGACTTTGAGGAGATTCAGTTTCTTGTGCAAAGAGGGAAAGTGGTAAATGTTATTCTGTGCTTTCCTTTCTCCCTTCTCAGCTTTATAGTGGTTCAGGTCTTTGTGGACACCTGTGTGCTGTTCAGGGAGTCTTGCTTCTTTCCTGGTGAAATCAGAGTTGGTACAGCCAGCAAAGATTCTCCTCTGGGTAGAATTCAGCTTTCTCCTCTGATTTTGTACTGATACATAGTTCTGTTCTTTCATGCTGCCTGGACACGTAGAGGAGAGCTGGCTGCAAGGTCTGTGGCTGCAGATTTATTGCAGAGCAAATTCTGTAGCAGCACAAGCACCCGCCCCCTCCAAGTGCTCCAAACCTCTCACTTAGCAAAGCACTACCATCAGTGACCTGAGCACCCAACCTGAGCACCCTGCCTGCCTTACACACTGCAGGTTTCACTGAAAAAGGCCACGGAGTCTCCAAGGAAATCTCCTCTTCAGAAATTTGTCTTGGTGGCTTTTGCTGTGCTGCTGAAAGGGCACAACACAGGTCAGAGCCAATGTCCCAGCTAAGCTTTGGTTCTGCTACCAGGATGTGTTGGAGGCATTTCCTTCACAGTGAAAAGATTGACTGAGCATTGCAGGATGTCCTCTCTCTTAACCTAAATATTCTTTTTTTGCACCCATATGTGTGCATTTGTACACAGTATGGACTCAGGGACAGCCATGGTGCTACTAGTTTGCATTTCTTTGGTTGCATGCTGCCTTTAAAAATGCTGAGATCTCAGTGAGAGCAATTCACAATAAGAATGTCCAAAGTCTTGTATTATCTGTAAGGGGTCATTTTCAGGCAAATATTCATCTGAATTTGAAGTGCTCATTTGAAGAGCATGCAGTAAATACGTAGCTGAATGTTGCAATTATCTATCTTTGCTCTCTTTTTTCCCTACCTATATCTACGTTCATCTATAGCAGTCAGCAATGCCTTGCCAAATCTTCTAATATTAAATATTTGTTTTACTTGTCATCTGTTTCATCCTCTGTTCTCAATGCCTATGTAGCTGGCAAGAAAACTCAAATTAAGCATATTTGTTCCTGGCTACCTCTTAGATCATTATTCATTTATTGCTGATATCATTGGTAACTGATATCTCCATTTATCTCTGCATGGTGATTTGTCATTAGGAAAATCACTTTATCATGACATCAGAAAATTCCTGAATTATGCTTTCAAAGACTGGCTTTTCTCTCTGCAATGTTTTGGGGGTTTTTTTCTGTCTCTTCATATTTACAGTGTGTAATGATAGATATGCTGCTTGTGTCTATAAAAAGAGTAATTCTTTGAGTGTTCACTTTTAATACTCTGTATTTAAGTCTGTATTTGTGAGGAAATTATATGCTGCTTTACATCCAAGTGGCTTTTATTCTTGGGGGACACTATTATTTTACATTCCAAACAAACAAAGGGTCCTGGAACATCTCAGAATCTTACAGGAATAACATTTGCAACAGTTTAACTGATTTTTTTTCTGCAATTTGGGAGCTCAAAAGCTAAAATTTGGTAATCAGTCATGTGTGAACACAGACATTTTTCTTAAGAGCAATGTTTGAGAATTCCTAGCTAGTGGCCTTGTTAAGTCAAAAGCACTTAAATTTCTGAAAGTATTAAAGGGACATAAAAAACTTATAACCACGATTCAGGCCCAGGAGTAGATAAAAATGTTAAAAATCATCAGTCATGGTAGAATAGAAAGAAGAATTTTTCCTTAAGTTGCTATTGAGATGAAGACAGATGGCATGTTTCTGTTTTATTGTAATAAATACAAACTTTCTGTTTGTTTCACAAGTGAGGCTGGGTTGAAACAATCACTCTTGAAAGTAATCTTTTATTTTTTTCTGACAAACTAAGATGTGCCCATATTTCTACTGGTAAATGGAATGACTCAGGTAAATAGACATTTGTAAAATTGACATTTGCCCCTACTAAATTATGGAAATGTGATACAGAATATGGTCTATAATGACTCAGACAAGATACTATTACTAATGCAAATGATGGCTTGTAGAGAATAGGCCTTGTCAAATGTGTTTATTACTATTTTTTATGATAAAGCATACTTGTGCAGGGGATTTTAATGTGTTCTGTACAACATTTTGTTGCAGAAAAATATAATTAACCCAAATTGACTTACTCTGTGTAAACTAAAATAAAAACTAATTATCTGGTAGCTCTGGGAAGTTGGTTGTAAGTGAGAAAACCTCATGCAAGGGGAAGTTTCCAAAGAGAGTCTGTGCTTGGTAGTGGTAGGCAGAAAAAGCATCTTCTACATCTCTTGCTTTTCAAGATTGAGAGATGACCTGGTCATATTCTATGAACACCTACATGTGGATGGGATTTATGATTATTGCAGGTCTTTTATCTCAACAGGATCATAGATTCTTTGGCCGTTGGCTGAAAATTAAAAAAAAATCAGTTCAGAAACAACACGTTTTGAAAAAGAGAGTAGCTGTCCATTGGAAAAATACCCTTCAGCATTTGAAAACATTAAGTTTATGCCTTCTAGGCTGTAATTTTACCAGGTATTCTGGTATTCATGGGAACATTTGGATTGGAAGAGGTTAGTGCAGATGGTTACAGTAGCCCCTTCTCACCACACACTCTCGTAGTACAGAGAATGGGAGAATAACTTCTATTTCACCTTTCTGCATTCATTATGTCTTTGATCCCAAAGGAATTTTGATCAATCTAAATAAGAAAAGGACTAAATATTATTATAAAAATATAAGTTATTTATTATTTTCACATTCTATGCTTTAGGAGCTTTGGTAATGCTCTGCAGTAATTTGTTTTATACTTCTCCTGCATTAAACAGAATTTAAAGTCATGGCTTGAGTTCATTAACATGACTATTTGCCTCAAAGCTTAGTCAGGGTTGCCAGAGTCTCCCTCTGCTATTATTCCATGATGGTCAACTCATTAACCCAGTGTTCCTGTCTCCTGCACTGTCTGCAGAGCAAGCTGCCAGATTAATTCCATACGATGAGAAATTAATCAGTACTATTGATCTGCAGTCTTCTTGATATGAGATTTCCAGGGTGCTCTTAGTCTCATGCTCTTTTCTATTATTTATCCTAGAAAACCATTAAAAGGCTTTATATATTTCTCAGTGCAATTAGCTACTGTGCATTTTGGGGCTATAAGGATGTTAGTGTGTTTAGGAGGGTGTGCAAATATTAAACATACAGTTTACAAACCCAACAGGACCCACAGGTTTTCACTTTCTTTCTTCAGGTGTATTTGTGTTACTGTTTCAATAGGGAAAGCTATTTAAGGTCAGAAACTAGTTGAAGGTCTTATTTAATTGATCTACAGTGAAGATGTCTTCACAGTGGACAGTTCTTCACTCACCTTTACATTTCATGAGGTTTCATTATACTTCCTTTTTGCTCCAATCTCTTTGGATTTTCTAGTCTGTAAGCCCTCCTGGGCAGGTAATTCCTTGTATATCTCACTGAAACTGAGACCTGGGCATGTTTGGACACATGTTGGTAAGTGATCACCTACATCAAGACTTCTGAAAGCTGGGTTTTCTGAGTGTGAACAAAATGTGGTGTTTTTCTATTGTGGATGGTCTGTCTTTGCATGTCCTCGAGCTCCTTCAGCTCTGTGTGTCTGTTCTGGGCTCTTGCAGGCATTGAGCAGCCGGCAGATAGTCTGGGCACCAGGTCTGGAGGGACACCCACAAAGACAGGACAGAGCATTTCCACCTGCAATTCTGGAAAACGAGTGTGAAAACTATTAGGAGTGAGCACAGTGTAACAGAACAGTCCTGTCTTCCACATCACCCTTTCAGACAAAGTGAGAGCAGTAGATGGGTAGGGAGAGACTACCCTAAATCTGGATCAGACTCCAACCAGAAGCTTTATGAAATGACTGGATGGATGGATGGATGGATTGATGGATGGATGGATTTTAACACCCCCCCCGCCCCAGGCACATCATCAGACCCATCCATCCAGTTATTTCATACAGCGGTGGCCTTGGTGTCACATCCTGTCCTGGAGTGACTTTTTAATGCTTGTATCCTCAATTGTTTGCTGTGTTTTTGTTATATATTAGCTTTTTCACTTTTAAGATTAGTTTTGAGAGTGAAGGAGGGGAAAGAAGAATCTTGTAGTTGGCAGGATTGAAACCTGCACAGGGATTAGGCTTTAGTTGGGTGAAGGCTTGTTAGTCGCTAGCCAAAGTCATCTACTGGGTTCTAGTTGTTACTATTTTTGTGTCCCTGTACCAGGACACATCCCCAGCTGACCATTTTCCCCATCTTTTCATTTACCCAGGTCCTCTCCATCTGCCCAAAGGACATGAGGGCAGACATCTGTGTGCACCTGAACCGGAAGGTTTTCAACGAGCACCCCGCGTTCCGGCTGGCCAGCGACGGCTGCCTGCGAGCCCTGGCCGTGGAGTTCCAGACCATCCATTGTGCCCCTGGGGACCTCATCTACCACGCTGGGGAGAGCGTGGATGCTCTCTGCTTTGTGGTCTCAGGATCCTTGGAAGTCATCCAGGACGACGAGGTGGTGGCTATTTTAGGTACTGTGATTGCTGCTGGAGCACTCGTGGCTCGTGTGTGTGTTTTCCTTTTGTTGAGGTTTGAATATTAACAAGCCTTGCCTACCATCAGCTGGGACTGCAGTTGTCATAAGATGGAGATGCTGTGTCTCCAGAGAATCTTCTCTGGAAACAAATCCCTCCTCTTTTGTGCCATTGGGAGTGCTCTTTCTGCCCAGTATGGCTCACTGGTCACAGCCACAGTGTCTCTGAGCAGTAGAGAATGGCATCTGTGTGCTTGACATCTTTTAAATGGCCTGCTGGAGGAAATGCACATTGTTTTATGTTACTCCCTCAGGAGGATTTCCACATTAACCTTCGCATTTTCATTTGTCTGTTTTCTAGCCCAGAATAACACCTGCAAACAGTCTCTGCAAGGAGGCAAATTTTTTGCTTGTAGTGAACTGGCTTTACGGAAAATAAAGAATCTGATATGACTTTGCAAAGGGATGGGTTTACACCATATATCAAACCACAGTCATGAGAAGTCTGAGTAATGGGGGAATTTAGGTAAATCACTCCACTGTGCTGTCAGGTTTTGGGAAGGAGCCCAGTGCAGACCCTTGTTAGCTTGTATGGGACTGGGAAAGGTGTGGCATTGGGAATGGTGGGACTGAGTGATCAGCACCAGTGTGGAGGCAGGAATCCTCCTCAGAGGCTGAACTATGTGGAGGAAAAACTGGTGGCTCTGCAGAAAAACTACCCAGAGCCTGTCTTGCCTGCTTAAAATAGACCCATTTACTGTAGAACTCATATCCTGATGAATATTTGGCTACTCTTAAGCTGGAGCTGTCACTCCCTGAGGGCAAATCCAGTGGATTCCTGATCCTAGGGCAGCTGTCAGACCCCACTGAAGCTCTGTGCTGCTTCTTCCCTCTCAGGATGGCTCCAGAGGGCTCCTGATGTATTTCCCTAAAAATGTGCATTTGCCTGGGACTGAGGTGGGACTGGGCAGCATGTGGATGGGGCTGCATGGAAACAGCTCTCCCAGGGCTTCACTTGGGTTCTCCCAGCTGGAGTATGAGCTCAGGAAAACACACAGCCATGCTCATTAGAAATAGCTGCTGTGCCTTTCTGTATTATCGTGTAGACTAAGTTTTTGAAAAAAAGAGATTTAATGTAAGACTGAATCTGTTTCCATATTCAGATGTGAAGTCATTATGATGAAAGCTCCTAAATCAACAATTTCCATAGGAAATTATTCCTTGTATTCCAGCTCACTGGACCATTTCATTTTTATAATTAATCTCAGTGACGATATCTTATATTTGCTTACAATTATTTAAAAAACAAAAGGCTTAAGAGGAAGTAGCAGTACTTAAACAAATAAATGGTTTTAACAATGAAAACAATAAATAGGTAATTTACTGAACTGAGAGCTATCACTAAATGGATTACATGCAAAACTTGATTGCATTTATTAATGAATATTGTGAGTTAGGAATGACATGACAGTAAGAAATTTTTGTTTCTGCCTTTTAGATGTATTAAATCTAGTATCTATGTTAATCCTCATTTGACCAGAGAGACTTTTAACCATATCTGGTTAAATGAATTACCTTTAATTACCAAAAGTGCCTTCAATTCTTCCATGACTCAGAGCCATGTTCGTGATGTACTACAGGGATTGCTAGAACGTGTAAATGTAACTTAAAGCAAGATAAACTGCTTCCTCTAGTCCTAGAGCACACTGAAGAGTTCTTTCATGCTCTGACAGATTATTTAGCAGAATAGTGAACTGAGTAATTATGGGTTATTGTATTCAAAAAATTCACTTGTGGAAGAAAATCTCTCCCTGATGTAGTTGCAAAGACATTTCTAGTGGCAGCTGTGGCACCTGAAACAGCAACTGCAGATCAGACAGTGAAAAACATATTTTTTATTGATCTTATTTGCCTTGAGAAGTTCAAGCACAAGAAATCTGAATCTGCCTAAGGGGGAGACCAGGTTAAAAAAATCTGACTAATGGGAAAACCTCAGTACCTGCTTTGAATGCTCCAAGCATCTGCTGCCACACTTGTTTTCCCAGGGAAAGTCAACTCACAGGACTGTGTTGCCACTCTGTCCATCTTCTCCACCCCCTAGCAGTGACCTAGAGTAGAGGAAAAGCAATAAGTATCCTTTGGAAACTTGTCCTCATTAATTTGCTCTATGAGAGCAGGAATGAACAGGACGTGCTGTCTGCAGCCTCTGCTCCTTGCAGGGGAGATAATAGTGGAGTGTGATTTAATACAGTAGCGTGTTATTTGCCTTGCTTAAAGAGAGGGAGAAGGGATGTTTTGGGGTTTTTTTTTCAATCATGCTTACCTGCAGATGTGATGTATTTTTAAATGTGGAATATACTAGAGAAATGAGTCAGATAGGGGCATTAAACAGGTTAAGAACCATCATGTCCTGTCTCTGACATTCATGCTTCCATACAAAGTGCAGGGCTTCATCCTCCCTCAGGTCCTGGCATGAATCACTCCACGATCTTCCTGCTTTTTCCCTTTGTCCATCTTCCCATATCATGTTCCCTTGCCTCTCAGCCACTGTGAGTTGGCACATCCCGCCCCCCTGCCTGCAGAAACAGTGTCCTCAGGAGACTTGGCATCCTGTCCAGATGCTTTTCTTTTTTTCCACCTTCTTGGAACAACCATGCTTTCTTTCAGCAGCATTTTCCCTGCCTCAACAGCACCAGCTTTGGTGTTTCCTGTGCTTGAAATCAGGTGGAGCCTGGTGATTGACAGGGCATCTTGCAGCACTGTGACATTTTGTTCCTCCCTGGTTTGATTTTGTTCTCATTTTTGGATAATTAAAAGCCCAGCCGCTGCAGTAATCAGCATTTCAGAAACAGTAACAGTAAGAGAATGACTCCAATTGTAGACCTGCAGTTTTTAGGACTCATTAATGGAGATATCCAGGTGCCCCACGATGTTCCCCTCATTAGTTAGCTCCCCTCCTCGAGGGCAGTGTCCCACCTTCTCCAGGTCCTGGCTGCAGCAGGGAGCACTCCATGTGCAGAGCTGGGATGCTGCCACAATGGGGAAAAGGACACACACACACATTTTAACATAACTTATCTGCAGTTGCCAGGAGAATGGGAAGTGCAGACAGACTTGCCTCTAATTATCCAAACTTCCCCAGCAAGCGAGGTGACCCTGAGAAGGCACGTCAGTGATTTTCCACCGTCTCAGGCAGGAGTAAACAATTTAAGTGCCACTGCTCTGCACAGGGACGTGTTGCCAGCAGAGGATCTCAGGGAGGACCAGGGGTTTGGAGTCCCAAGGCTAATGAAAAGAGGCATCAGCTACCAGAGGGCACCTCATAATTCACCCTGCTGCAATTAACCTGAATTTGCTCCTGATGAGGAGTTACACCTCGGTGGCAATGCCAACCAAGGGGCTCTGAAAGTTGCTCTCCAGCTCCTGCTATTTGCACAGCTGGCTGTGTAAGCTGGGCAGTAACTTAAATGGGGCATATTGATTAACAAGGTTTAAAGAAGTTGTTTTTTCAGCAGAAAAATAATGGCCCACCACGTTCAGATGTTGATTGTAGGAATTGATCAAAAACATTGCTCAAGCTGCATAGCGATAAAAATATATTGAGCAGTGAAATCCTGGTGAGGGTTGCTGCTGAGTGAACTCAGTATGTTAGTCAAGTCAGAATGAATATAAATTTAATAGTTCATGTTTCAGCCATACTCAGGGTCCTGATCCCACAGTATTCAGTTATTTGCCTTTATGTATTACATGTTAATTCTCAGCATGTTCTGCATGTAATTCCAGAGTAACCTGTAGTTAATTGTTATTAGACAAACCACACCTTATTAAAGGTCTGCTTCATTAATTATTTCCAATTTTTTTTATCTGGGAAGGGGATATGAAGCAGTATCAGAGGAGTAAAGGAAGTGTTTTCTTGGGTTTGGTATGGCAGGTGAAAATAGGGATGAGTCTTTTTCCACTCTTAATGCTACTTGTGTTTGAGGGTCAAAAGATTGTGTCTCCCACCAAATCACACAGAGAAAAGTTCTTTAGAGGAAGAGGAAGTAGCAGCTCCCATTTGGGTGAGCAGGAATCCCAGGAGCTCCATAGCTCTCATCCATGGGCATTAGCAAGAGGATATTTGGTATCCATGCAATCAGCACTTTGAATTTCCATGCCTGGGCAGCCGGGCCTGTGCTTTGTGCAGGACAAGACTGACCATTCATGTGATGCACTTTGACATGAAAACCTGTCAGTCCAATTCCATCTCAGGGTATTAGTGGCTAATTCCCTGATTTTTAATTAGTTTAGTTGCAGCTTGGGTTTCTTTTCAAGTGGAATGAAGGTGGCAGAATTGGCCCCTGTGTCAAATCAGCTCTTGTTAATTTATACTGAACTTTCGTGTTGTTTTCCATGGGAAGTCAACCAGGGCAGACTAATTGTGAACATTTCCCCAGGTTAGTAGCATGCACCTGGTTGCAATTTACAGAACAGGCTGTGTCCTATTTCATCTGTAGGAAAAGTCCCCTGTGTTCCAATGAGTTAAAGCTCTAAATTAACTAAGAGGAAAATGATTCATAGAGGAAAGTGTTGGGGTTTTTTTTCAGCTAGCAGAAGTGAAATAATTAATGTGATTTAGGCTGGGTTTTAAGTGCTGAATCTGAAAGTATTTTGCAAAATACTTGAAGGGTTACTGGTCTGAAAACAAGTGTGATTTGCTGGTCTGCACTGTGCAGTTCTTCTTAAATGCCTTGGAATCTGTCAGATCTTGCAGGTCTGGGCTGACATCTTCAGTACCATTGTAAGATTTAGTCCTACCGATGCTTGTTCAAAAGTGTCATTAGTTCTTACTGACAAACTTGAATTTTATATATTATTTTGTAAATTTAATTTATTTTTGTGTCTCTGCATGATGGTTAACAATGGTAAGAAACATCAGTCTTAATTTAGTGCCAGCCAGTGTGTTACAGATTTGATCCATGGCCTCTAGAGTCAGAAATATTCCTCTCTCTGAATTGATATGTTTTTGAATTAAACCTGCATGCTTCACTGCCAAAACCCAAAAGTGTCACCAGCACAAGAATAGGAAAATAATTTTAAAATAGTGTGGTACAGCTCTTTTAAATCAGACTAACAGTTTGAGGCAATCTGATTTGCCCTATGAGTTTTCAAGGTGGTAGGAATGGTCATGCTCTCAGGTTTATTTCTTCAGTCAGGAAAGATAGAAACCTGTTTCTATATAAAATCAAAATGGAAATAACCTATCTCCAGGAGCTGGGGCTTCTAGAAGGATATGAGGCAGTATGATACTTGCACTAAAAATGAGAGAGAGAAGGAGAAAAATCTTTCTGGACTTTGGGCCCTGCTTGCAACAGCCCTGAATGGTGGAAGAAAGGTCAAGCCCTTTATGTTTCCAGGTGCAGATGGGGAAGGTTGCACTGTGTTAAATAATGCAAAGCACCTTTGCCAGCATGGAATCAGGGTTTTGGCACAGTCTGTTGTCATTGCTGCTTTACTGACTGTTTTGACAATACTTCAGAGGCTGGAAATGCTGTTTTCTCCTGCCATTCTGCCCTTTCATGTGCAGTCCCATTGAGGTGGATTTATAAGTTACTCAGTGATCAGCTTTGATCTGATTTTCAAGGAAGTTCTGGCCCTTCTGGATGCCCCAGAAAAAGACTGAAGTTGAGGATTAAACATTGGCAGGGGCAAGAAGACCTGTATCACAGTTCAATATCATCTCTGCACATCTTGGGCTGTGCACCTGATGGATTTGCATCACTGCATCACCCCCACCTTCTCCAGATACCCCCTTTAGGCAGAAACAACCATTTCAGCTAAGCCAAATGTCTTGGGGTGGTAATCCCCTATTTTTCCCAAATTTGTTTCCTCCTAAATTTGTCTCAAACCAGGACATCCAGAAATCCAGCCAGCCCAGCAGCCTGTCTGCAGAAGTGGTCAGTAGCAGATGTGCAGGAGAAAGTAGGAAGATGAAGTAAGAAGACTGTGATGCTTTCCCAGAATGTTTCCAACCCTCCATTGGGCTGTATTTCACCCAGAGGGAAATCTTTTGTGTTTAGTAGCCACAGATGGATTTTATTCCATGAATATATTGCATCATTTTGTAAACCTGTGCAACCAGTGCCAGTGTGCCATGGTAAAGAGGTGCAGAGCTGGCCCATCACAGAGCTGCTCTGGGTGGCAGGAGCTGATTCATTCCCTACATCAGTTTGGGTTTCTACATCAGTTTGGGACATGTCTGTCCTGCAGCAGGAGGTTTTGCTGCAGATACATAGAAATATGAATTTGTATGAATATAGACACCAATACATGTAATTATGACCTCCACTTGTGTGCATACTCTCATCACTTCATGGTATTTGGCACTTAAGCTGATTGGATGGACATTTTCTCTCTGTGATAGAGTTTTACTGATCCTCAAACAACATCAGCCTTTGCTTTTCATAAGCAAGGCAAGATTTGAGTGCATCCTGATGGAAAGCCAACATAATTCATCATGTCTGGCTCGTGCTAGCGTGACTGATGAGGCTTTGGAGGTATTTTAAAATTGTTAAAGGGTAGCTGGTAGGTCTAATAGCTAAGACTGCACATAAAAAGTGCAGTCTTCTCCTTAACAAGACTTGGTCCCCTATATATGTCTTTACCCAGTGCTATTTCCCACCAAGAATTTATTCTTTAACTGCCTGCCTAAACTTTCTTCCAAAGGATCCATCAAGCCCTTATGTCTGGTAGGATATTAGCTCAGTTTCTGTCCCCATCTGAAGGAGGATGAATTTTGTCTTTACATAAATACACACATGGCTTCTGAGATGCTGTTTAAAAAGAGTGTTTCTGAGTTCAAGCACTTTTTCATTCCATCTACAAGCTCCTGGGGGGTTCCACAAAGCCCTTAAGAATTTTTCTGCCTGAAAGGTCCAGGCATGAACTCCTGTCTGGCAAATTGGCAGGTCAGTGCATGGTGTAAGGCTGCAGAGAACATCTGTCCCCCCAAATCTGTTTGGCAAGGTTATCAGAATATAGAAGATAGAACAGTGCATAGAAATGTCCTGACTGCATACCATATACATCTGCATACCATATGATTGCCCCTAAATAGATTTACATGAATATGCATATAATATATGTATATTTTATACATAGGCATACATACATAGTATTTAGAATGATAGCAGTGTAGCTATTTCAGCAGAAATTGTGCCTGCCAACAACCCCCTTCACATGTCCTCTTGTTGTCCATGCTCCTTTCAGTTGTAAAATCCAAATTTTTGTTATCTTAGTGGTCTTTTCCAACCCAATGATTCCATAATTCTATAGATGTGGCATTTACGGGCATGTTTTAGTGTGGATTTGGCATTGTTGGGTTAATGGTTGGACTTGATGATCTTGGAGGTCTTTTGCAACTCAAAGGATTTTGTGGTTCTGTGATGTGTAAAATGTATGCAAGTAGCTCCCATTCTAATTTACAGCATTCCTTCTTCCAGCAATGCTTTGGGCACTGTGAGCAGGGGCAGGAGGGTTTCCCAGAGCTTTGCCTCCATTCAGGAGGTGCTCAGGACTCAGGGCAGATTTGGGAGGGAATGTACTGATGCCTCAGTAAATCTCCAGAGAGAAGCTTTGGAAATTATGCAGGCTGCATCAGGCCCTCTGCATTCCCAGCTCAGCCCCAGCAGCATTTTCCCTGGAGCTCTGAATATCCTCTGCAAGTGAAAAATACTTGTATGTCTCTCTGGGTAGCTGTGTCAGACCTAGCCAGTTAAATTTTCTGTTTTGCAACCCTGAAAAAGTTGCAATGTGTAAAATTAACCTCAGAATCATAGAATGAGTTGAGACACCTTCCACTAGACCAGATTGCCCAAAGCCCCATCCAGCCTGGCCCTGAATATTTCAGGGATGGGGTACCCAAAACTTCTCTGGGCATCCTGTTCAGTGCCTCACCACCCCCTGAGTAAAGAACTGTTTTCCTAACATCTGATCTTGTTCCTGAGTGAATAATTACCTCTCTCTGCACAGTGAACTGCAGTTAGTAGGGATAAAGTACAGTACATTATTCTCTGTATATATGAAAAAAAGACAGTTGTTTTGAAGGATCTGGTAGTTTTTGTTTTCATTCTGTGAGTTTCTTAGCACATTTATAACCAGCAAACAAGCTCAGAAGTGTGTGTGGGAATTGTCAAATTCAAGACCCCTTTAAAGGCATCCAAGATTTTGTGCTTTCTGAAGAGTATAAACCACAATGTAAGAGGAGTTTAGAGTTTCACCCTTCAAATTCAGTGAGTGATGGCTCCTGGAAGAGTGAAAAAGTTCAGTTCTTTGTGTCCCAGCCCTTAAGTGCCAACCAGTGCGGTTCCTTACCACAGTGAAGACAATGAGAACATCTTCTCAAGCTTATGAATATTGGTTTCTTTTATCCATGATTTATGTACTGATTCTATAACTGTTGTCCTGAGTTTTGGGGTAAGCATCCACTGCTTTTAACCTCTTGGTTAAATTAACTACATATTAGCCTAAATTTGAGGAGAGAACAAGCGGTTTGCTCAAATTCAGTGGTAAAACCACTGTCTTTTATCTGCATTCTGCACTGAAAGCAGGACTCAGCTCTGTCCTGTGTCCACCTCAGAGAGCAAATCCATTAAGCAATTTTCTGCATTTCAGAAATGGTCTGTTTTCTATAAATTATGTAACCATGCTGAGTATGTCTGTAAACTGGGTTTTGAACTCTAAGTAGAGACAAGGACAATTAACTGCAAAAGGTAATTTCAAAACAGTACATTGGGTAAATTATAATGTTACTAGAAAATGCTCTGTATTGAGGAAAACATTTTAAAGCACCTTGTTTTATAAATTATACCAGCTGTGTTATGTATTGTAGTTAATTTTAATAACTTAAAAATATGTAGAATTAAAAGCAGCTCAATGAGATGCAGTTATAACCTTTCTAAGGGATGATTCTGTTATAAAGGCATTTGTTAGAAAATAAAAACAGAGAAGGGAAGATAAGGACTTGCACATTTTGTTACACTCTGCCTGAGAAATGTTAAATATGTTTTTCTGGATACAATACCAAAAGCAGAAATGGAAATAGGGAAATAGAGTCTCTGACCCCTAAACATAAGGTTGGATATATTACCCCTCTGGTTTGTGTTTCCACAATAGAGTGGAGCAAAATGTTGAAAGTTCTAAAAAGAGGAGATACAAAAATTCTTTTTTATGCCAAAACTATAACATCCCTAAACTTCACCAAGGGGCTGCTGGAGGTGCCTGAAATCAATAGCCACTGACTGACTGACTGATTTGAGTTCTCTTTTAACAACTGCTAAAATACAGAGCTGGGATGTCTCTGGGGGTCTGAAACAAAAAATACCCTTTGTACCATGGTTTCTGCTTCGGGATTTGAGGTGTCAGCCACAAACCACACACCTTGGTCCTTGCCCAGCCCATGCCCAGGCAGCAAGAGGCAGCTTTGGAATGTTCCAATGTGTTTTCTGCTGCCTCTTCTCAGAACAACCAGAAGGTCCGAACCTGAAAGCATATCTCCAATCTGCACCCATGCTGGGGTTCTGGTTGGGTCAGAAGTGTGATTTTAGATCTGGTGTCCTCATCCTCTTCTCCTGCTTGGGTGTCCAGCACAGGTGTGGGAGGTGTGGATTTCTTGCAGAGGGAACAAAACTGGGCTAAGTCAGAGCACTCCCAGACCCTGGAGCTCTTCTGTCTGTGGCACTGGATTACAGCCAGTCCCAAGTCTCAATCAGCTGTTCTGCTACACTGCCTGCCAGTGCAGAAGTAGCCTTCAGGTGTAATTTTCCCCTCTGGTTGAAGGTATTTATATGTGGAAGTGTCTCAGGTGTCAAACCTTCTCTTACTCAGCAAACACTGAAATACAGTCTTAAGCCTGAGCCTTTACTTAAATTGATGAATTTGGGTTTAGAACTATGCTTTTGGATGTGTTTAAGATTTAGAAGTGGTTATTTAAAGGTTAAAAGTCTCAGTGAGGCTTTTGCTGGGTTTCCCAGAAGGAGTGTTACCACTGACACTGAATTAAAATATTAAAACATCCTTTGGAATGTGGTCCTTGGGTCCTGGAGGCTGTCTCCTGCCCCTCACTGTAGAGCCATGAGGATGAAAGATCCTAGATGTCAGAAGGTTTTTATAAGAGCAGGACTCCTAAATCACTTGGGAACAGACATCTGAAATATTCAATCACCTGAACATTAGTTAAGAGCTCATTATATTCAGCAGCCTTTGAAAAATCCATTACTTGTATCTTCAGCTACAAGAAGACCTTTACAATCTGGCTCTTATGCTTTGTGACACTTCACAGAGCAATCTATAAATACCTTAAAAACCTGGGGCTACTGCTAAGGATGCTCAAGTACCTCAGCTAATTTTAAAACTTTTACCCTTGTTAGTTTTCATGGTTGGGCGCTTGCATTGGGATAATTGGGAGCGTAAGACAGGTTGTGAAAATATCATCCGTGTGTGGAGAAACTCTGCCTTTTAACAAATGTGCCCTGCTGTTTTTCAGGTAAAGGTGACGTGTTTGGTGATATCTTCTGGAAGGAAACCAGCCTGGCCCATGCCTGTGCCAACGTGCGGGCTCTGACCTACTGCGATTTGCACATAATTAAGCGAGAAGCCTTGCTTAAAGTGCTGGACTTCTACACTGCTTTTGCAAACTCCTTCTCCAGGAACCTCACGCTCACCTGCAACCTGAGGAAGAGGGTAAGCTCTTCATTTTCCCCCTTCTCTCACCAGGAGGCTGCACAGTCCTGCTGGCAGTGTTTAACAACCCCCCCCATTTCCTCCTGATGTTTTCAGGTCATCGCAGATTGAGTGGCCTTTTGATAACTGCTGTCAGTATTGGTAATGATGGCTCAATAAAAGTTACCTGCAGATTTGCAGCTCTGGAGAGCAGTCCTAGCAGGATGACATATGAATTGCATTTCTTTTCTTTTTCTTCGTAGTTGCTGGTTTTCATTTTGTTGGGTTTTTTCCACCCCGTCGCATAAATGTGTAAAGTTATATTTTATAGAATCCAGATTCTGGATTTCTCAAAGTTGAGGTCTCTAAGATACAGTTCAGAGGACAATCTGATGGATCTCCATGTTTTAGACCAACTAAGAGAAATTTATTGATGTTTAATAAATAAAATACACTCATCAAAGGTACTGTATTAACACCTGCTTCTCACAGTTGCATAGTCTAGCATTTTAATATGGCAAGGTTAATAAAGCTGGGTAGGGATTTTACATTCACAGCTCACTTCCTAAACCTCCCTGCTCATTTTATAATCAATCAGCAATGCTCACTATCCATTAGTTCTTTCAAAGAACACTCCATCTAAAAATTAATTAGCTATAAAGACGTATCTTGAAAACAGGTTAAGGGATCCTTTAATTCACATTGCGGCTGCAAAATCTCATCTTTATGATTTTTTTTTTACGATTGATGAGGGTTATATAAATTTCATTTGCATAGAGAAATCTCATAACAGTGATTTATAGATTACTGAGCATTAGCTGTGATCCTCTAGCTGCTGAAACACGTTTTTCTGCAGCTGTACCTTGGGCATCTCACCTGATAATGTACCAAGGCTACCTCAGTATTTCACAAGACAATTTCAGCCTCTGCAGTAACAGTTCAACACAACTAGAATTTTACTTTTTAGAAGTCTAATTTTTCTGTAGCTACTGCAGCATCGTACAAATGCTGCTTTCAGAGGAGGTTTCATTTTTTGTGCTCATTGATACCCCAAGTATGGCACAGAACACCCACGGCAAGGAGCAGATGCAATGGGATTACAGTGCCCCTCTGTCTGTGCTGGAGCCTGAAAGAGCTGAATTATAATCAGGTTTGGTTCCAGCTTGTCAGCTTACCTCTGACTGGAAGGTTGTTAACTTCACTTCAGACCTGAAGGAGGGCTTTGGGGCTTGAAAGCTGGCTCATGGTTTCTAGCTTATCACTTCTCTGTTGATAAGAAGTGCTCCAAGCCTTGACTTCAGCATTCCTCCCCTTGCCCCCTCACCAGCTTACAGCCCTGCAATGACAGCTCTGCTCAGGCATTGCTGATGGTGATTTCATGGGACAAGATAATGCCACACACGTTGTACCAAAATGTAGTCTTTCCTTCTTAAAACTGTGAACCTGTCACTCCAGCTGGCTTCATGAGAAAAACATGAACATGTCTATTCCTGACAGGGCAGTGTGCTGGAGTTCAGCTCTGCAGTCCAGGGATGCATATGAGGAGTAACCTCCTGGCTGAGATGTCACAGAATTTCTTTTCTCACACACACCCTTTTTAAGGAAAATTGGTTTCCCTGCAGGGCCCTGGCGTGGGGAATCACCCAGGTGGAAAAATTCATGGAACTCACATTCCCAGCAGAGATACCTGCTGTTTAGCTCAGTGTCAGGTACATGGACTTTGACATGGGGGCAGGGACTCCCAGAGAGAAGGAACAGCATTCCCAAAGAAACATTAGATTTTACAGAAGGAAAGGAAATGCTGTTTGGGGGAATGTGTGGGCAGTACGAGAGAGCAGATGAAGAGTCCAAGAAGGGTTGTGTCAATGCGGAACATGCAGAATGGAGTTCATTTCATTGAAACTGGCTGATGATGTCCAGGGTAGTCACCAATCATCTCCATCACCCATGAGGGATGGTTCCTCCTGGGAGAAATCATCTGGTCCCTCTTGAGTGCCCAGTCTGGGATGGGAAAACCATCCCCTTTTGATTTCACAAAGCCCATGATCACTAACTTTTAAATACCTTACACACATCAGATGAACTTCACCTGTCTTCCCCTGCAGTTTCAGTCAATAACTGCTTTGGAAGCAGCCTGGGATTGCAGTCAGATGCGCTGAGCCTGAGTCTGCTTTGCAGAAATTCTGTGTTTTGTTCCTGGGCACAAAATAGATCATGCTACATTCAACACCAGGGACACAGTCCAAGCCCTATTACATAAAGTTATTCAGGGGATTGTTTCAAACCTCCTATCTGCTGGAAGGATCTGTGATTCCCTGTTGGGAATCACAGAAGCGTTTGGTGGTGAGTTCATCCCTGAGGAGAGTCAGTGCCATCCAGGACAGTTCCATGAGGTGAACAGAAAGCAATTGTTCAGGCAGTGAGGCTGGGCTGACAGCTGCACTGTGCTGCAGCAGCTTGTGATGGAGTCATGTTACCTAAATGGAAAGAAAATAATTGTCTCCTTTAATTGATTTCTATAGAAATATATACTTAGCACTTTTTCCACGTAGTCATCGCTCATACGATTTGACATTTAATGATGACATAAATACACTCCTTGGGGGTTTGTGCCTGAGAAAATGGCTGTTCTCACTGTCAAAAATACATAGGCAGAAGTGTTCTTGCACCAGGTCTGCTCTTTGAAACACACATCCATGGATTTGGGTGTACACACCATGTGGTTGTGCTGCCCTGTCCCTCAGCCAGCACTTTGATGCAGTCTGTAGACTGTAGAACATTTAGACATTCAAAAGGCTAATAAATTAATAATAGCACTGAGCACAAAAGGTTATTTCCACATGACAGGGAAGCAAAAGTCTTGTTGAAGTGGGAAAATAATGTTTTCTCACTCCCAAATAGTATTTAGAGCCTGGCATGTTGAATGACCTCCTTAAGGCATCTGCTCAGGAAAAGTATTGCAGCATTTCATGTTTCGTGCTCTGATATCTTTACAGCATGTCTGGCATCACTAATGCACACTCTGAGGCAGAACCAGGACTTTGAACTTCTTTCTCTTTTTCTTTTTTTTTGCAATCAAGAAAAATAATTACTCTGAAACGATATTCTTTAAAATAGCAATGAGATTACATAGCTGCCTCTGAGGATTGAGTAATAAAGCAGGGCTTGGGATGAGTCTTCAAAGAGTTAATTACTGCCTTCTGATGCTGGAAGAGAATATTAATAATATCTAATTCATTAAGTGCCTCTCAAGATTTCACACAGCTGGAGGGGGCCTCTCTGCAAGCTTGAGCCATGGAACTTGGCCTGAGGAGGGGAGTCCTGACTGATTTTTAGGAGACTCTGTGGCATCCAATTGCTAAAGGGAAGTGAGCATCCAGGTGGAAATCTTGGCTCGAAAGAAACCACGGAAGTCAGAGGGTTTGCAAATGGTTGCAAAGTTTGGTTAGTAAATTACATACTTGGCATGGGAATTTTTATGAGTTAGTCCCTGCTCTCCTTGTATAAGCACACAGCAGTGGGTTTTGGATAAAGAAGTGGGGTGAAAGGGAGCAGAGAAAGAGAGAGATGAATGAAAGCAAGCAAACAAGCAAAAAAAGGGTTAGGGAGAGAGATCACCAGTCCTGGCTCCAGCATTGCTCCAGCTGGAGTGTCCAGGGTTATGGAGTGCACACATGCCCGGGCTTTTTGGGGGTACCTGTTTATAGATGGGCTTTCCCCATCCTAGAGATAAATTTCTCATTTTCTATGCAAATTAATTATCCTTATCATTCCGATCATATCAGTGGATATGTCAGTTCTTCCAGGCCTTCCTGGAATTGGGTTGGAAGGCTTTGAGGGTCTTGGGTGGTCTTGATCCCCTGCTACTGTCCATGCCCACATCTCAACCTCATTCCCCCCCTTGTGCTGGGCTGTGTTGTGTTTATTTCCAGGAGTCCTGGAACAAGGATGTTTGTCCTAGAAAACTGCTGCTCCACCTCCATATGGCTGCTGCTCCAGCCACATTGTGGGTTTTATTTTTCCTTTTCTCATCACAGCTTCCATTTGCCCCAGCTAATGTACCACCTCTGCTGAGCTGCGAGCCCAGCACAGCCTGTGCAAGTGTGGAGAAAAACCCAGATGAAATCTTGTCCCTCCTGAAATCACAGCTAAAATCCTCCTGTGCTTCCCATGCAGCAAAGATTTTGGCCCCAGCTTTTAAGGCACACAGTCACCTCCTGCTGTTTCCTACCGTGGGCAGAGTGAGCTGTGCTAAAGGAATGAGTCAGGAGCAGCTGGGGAAGAGGACAATTGTTCATGCCTGATCCCCGGTGCGTTTGCTCCTGGAAGGTGTGCTGAGAGCCAGCCAGGGAGATGTGAGGAGAGATGAGTGCCTTTGAGGCAGCGAAATCCCATTCAGGGAGGCTCAGCTTTTTTCCCTGTG
This sequence comes from Argya squamiceps, assembly GCA_037834095.1. Lineage (NCBI taxonomy): Eukaryota > Metazoa > Chordata > Aves > Passeriformes > Leiothrichidae > Argya > Argya squamiceps. The sequence goes on from JBBMKD010000216.1 coordinate 55,852,064, forward strand.
ATGCTCTTAAAGGCAGGGACAACACCGTGAGCAGCTGATGTTGTCTAATACCTCCAGCACACTGAATCTCTGGGGCTTTTTAGTGGGCAAGGCCATCAGACTGTGTTAACACACACGGCCTATTTTCCTTTTTTCCTTCAGATTAGAATAATTCCTTTTTAAATTGCCTTCCTCTTCTTGCTTGAGGTTTTAATGTATCACATGTGGTTTCTTGACTGAATCGCTCTCCAGTTCTGTGTCATGTGGTTTTGAGAAAAGCTTTATTTTAAGTTGGATTCTGCATTCACGTGTCCTGAAAGTGAAGGTTGTCCCAAAATTCATTCACCATCCCTATTTTCATTTTCCAGACCCTCCCAATGGTGTGCTGTCTTGGTGATGCAGAAGCAATGCCAGAGGCAGAGAGCATTGTTCAGCTATCAGCCCTTGCCCCTGAAGGTCACTTATGTCCTGGTGACCCTGGGGACTTTCACCAGTTTTGAGCTCTGAATTAAGCTACTCACAATTGCACAAACTTAGTTCAGAGCTGTTTGCACTTCACCAGCTGGTGCATCAGTTTTGGGGAGTGACTTGGTTATATGGAAAGGGATCAGAGCATTATCCTTGTCTCAGAGCTTTTCTCTCCCTCTCTGGGAGTTGTCTGGGGTTTTTGTTTTTTTTTTTTTCTTTTATATGAACATGTTGTCCCAGAAAATTAGGTCCTATAGCTATAGTTTATCTTTAGTGACTGTTCAGTGTGATTACTGAGCAAGCAAGTTACACCCTCAAAAATCAATTTGGTTTTATTTTGTTCACATCTTAGCGGACTTTGCAGCTACCGTTATGCTTGATAAGGCTTTCACTTTGGAAAATCTTTGAAGATTTTTTTATTGTTTAGCTCTATTGCATTCACCACTCTCTGCAGACATGTTAATATTCATTTGCAATATTTCCTAAAGGACTGTTCCACTGATTTATATCTAATACCACCTCTGATGGTGTCTACACTTGTATGTCAAAGGTGCTTGGGTGAGAAAAGCCCACTCCAAGCCTTCAAATAAAGTGACCTTGTCCAAATTGTTGATTGGTGGCCCTGGACTGAAAATTTCTGGAGAAACTGCTCAGGGATCTGGGCCAAACCCATGTGAGGAATTTATCAGTAGAGATAATGCAGCAGTTCCTTGTGTATTTGTAGCTGTGTGGTTACAGACAGCCCATCAAAGTCCATCCTCCACCTTCTGCCACTGAGAGCCCCACGGATCCTTCCAAGTGAGAATTACAGATCTGAGGTGAGAGTTTTTTCTGCAGCTCTTCCTTCCCATCTCCTGCTCCCCTGAGTAATTCCTTATGTCTTCAGGGACATGGGGATTTGAGTTTAAGAAATTCAAAGTGAGGAAGTGAGTCCTAGGAGGACTGTGTGTGACTTTGCTAGGTAGCAGAGCAGCATAAAAATTGAAAGGGAGAAGTGCAGCAGCCTCAAGTTCAGCCCCTGGCAGACAGCGTGGGACAGCTGTCAGAGCAGAGTGAGTGCTGCAAGGGCTGGCGTGGGTTTGCTGTCTCACTTTTGTAACTGTGAGCTGGGCTCTTCCCCCTGTGCCTCACTCCTTTCTCTCTCCTTTCTGTCACTTGTTCATCTCCTGTACACTCATCTCCTCTGGGCACTCTTCAGGTCATACTGACCATGGGAAATGTGATGCAATTGCACCTCTGGATCCCTTCCCTGGAGGAGCAGAGGGAGCACAGAGGTTTTCTCTTGCTTGGCTGTGGCTGAGTGGAGAACTTGGTGATAAGTGTGAAACTCTTGAGTGCATCCAGGGCAACAAAGCTGGTGAAGGGGCTGGAAGGAGTGTGGGGAGCAGCTGAGCACTTTGGGCTTCTCTGGTCTGGAGAAAAGGAGGCTGAGGGGTGACCTCATTTCACCCTGCAGCTGCTTGAGGAGGGGAAGGGGAGAGAGAGAGCTGCTAATCTCTTCTCCCTGGGATCCAGTGACAGGATGTGTGGGGATGGTTCATGGATGCTCCAGGGAAGGTTTACTGGAAATTAGGAAGCATTTCCTTACAGAGAGGATGGTCAAACACTGGAATGGGCTTCCTAGAGAGATGGTTGGTACCCTCAGCCTGTCAGTGTTTAAAAGGCATTTGGACATTGCCCTTAAGATCATGCTGTAACCTGTAATCAGTCTTGAAGGGTCAGGCAATTGAATTAGATGATAGTTGTAGATCCTCTCCTCTCCTCTCCTCTCCTCTCCTCTC
>JBBMKD010000216.1:55854391-55882805 GCA_037834095.1 Argya squamiceps
TCTCCTTTCCTCTCCTCTCCTCTCCTCTCCTCTCCTCTCCTCTCCTCTCCTCTCCCCTCTCCCGTGGTATCTTTGGGAAGTTTGGTGCACTATGGATTCACAGCACAGTCTGGGTTAGCACATTTTGCCTTCAGACTGCAGGCAGATGCAGAGATGAGCCAATGCACTATCATCTTAAGTAGTGTTTCAGAGCCACATTAATCCTCCAGGGTACCAGCAGGCCAATATTCTATTTTGGATATAATCTCTGAGTTTAACACCTTCCTCAGACATCCTGACCATGCTTCTGTAGGAGCAAAAAGGGACAAATCACCAGCTCTGTTTAAAGTAGGACTGAACCCAATTCTGACAATCTTTTGGCATTACAGAGGTAGACTTATTCTTTTCCTGTATGTGTAACTTCCCTGTCTAAATCTAAATCAAAAGGTCATTTTATGTTGTTTTTTTGCTGGTCTTTATTGAGAAATGCAAGGCAATTTAGCATACTTCCCATCCAAGGATCTTTGAACAGCATTGTGTGGCTGCAGAAAAAAGAATCCTGTGTGCTGGTGTGATGCTCTCTGCACACAGGGACTCAGCAGCTGATACTGAAGGCACTCAGCTGACCTACCCCAGTGAAAGGTATGAGCATCCCTTCCTCAGGCAGGCAGTGCAGTCTAGGTGATTTGTTTGTGTGTGAAAAGATCATTAAACAGGAGTGTCAGGGATGGGCAGCGTCCATAGGGAGACAAAAATGTGACTGATGGTGTTAGAGTGAAGATCCAGATTGATGATTATTTGCTACTGTGCTTTCTGTGAATTAATACTATTTTCTTGTTTAGAAAGCTCTCATAATTAGGATATTCTCCTTGATTGACACAGAAATAATTCTGCAGGCTGTCTGCTAATATCAGTTCAAGGTGGCATTACTTGCACAGGACATGACTGCTAATAAAAAAAAAATCAAAGTTTTGCTATTTTAAATCTTGTAAATATTAAAAAATGAACATTTTGTGTTTACCTCCCTTCATTGATTAAAATTGATGCTTTTAATCTCTTCCCACTGCAAAGGAAGGGGAGGGGATGTGCATGGTGCAATGGGAAGGAACATTGCCATTTCATTTTTGATTTCCAGTTAAGAAAATTTTTGCCAGCAGGCAGGATTTGCACAGAAAGTGGGGACAGAGGTGTTTTGTGTTACCTCACACCCCTCCAAGCAATTATTCCAGAGCAATGGATTTCTTCTTACAGGGGCTGCTGAGCCTAATTGCTGTGTAGATCTATGATTTTTTTCAACCTGATAACTAACTTTAAGAAAAGGGGAAAATGTTAAAAAACGGAGATGATTAATTCTGTCATTGCTTCCTGGAGCTGAACACCAGACATTTTAGCAACAGCATAGTGTGACTTGAGGGTATAAAATGAACTTCTACCCCAGACTTGTTATTCCCTAAACCTTACTTCTGCCAGCTGGGAATGCTGGTAGAAATGCACCCAAAGCCATGGCTGGGGAAAGAGAACTTCTGCCTGTTCATTGGGATCATATCAGTGGGTCCCCATGGGCTTCACAAGGCACAGGCAGAGCATTCATCCAAGTGGGAGTTGTCTGGCTCTGCCCAAAATGGGATCCAGAAATGATCAGTAACAATTCCACAGCAGTTCTGCCATGGAGACAGCACTGATTTCATTTATTAGGTTTTTGCCTTGACTTAACCAAAAAGGCTCCTCAAGTAAGAAAAATAAATAAATAGCTTCTCAAATGCTAAATAAAACTCCCTGTGTAAGGCCTTTCTTTTCTGTGCAAGTATAAATCCATTAATCTATTATTTTTCAGCTCACACTTCACAGATGCAATAATACCAAACATGCTGGTTCAGCACATAATAACCATTGCAGTCCTGCAAATCCCAGATTTACCTTGTTTTCGGTGGTGTTTTGGGTCTGCTTTCTACAGTGCATGTAGGAAAGTATTAAACTGTAAACAAAGTGCAAGAGGAATTTTGTGGGAAAGTTTGCATGAATCCCACTAGTTTTAGTTAAAAATAAAACCCAGCCTGTCACTTCCAACTTAATGATGGCTGATTGACTGTGCCTTTTTTAATTGTCTGCCAGTGGCTGTGATTAGCAAGCTGGCTCAGTTTAAGTCCCATGCAAAGAAAGTCTGCAGGGGCAAATTCAGGAGATGCTTAAATATATTCCAGAGGTGGGCATAGCTGTCAGGAGGGGCAGTGACATTCTGGGAAGCACCTGAAATAAGCTGAGTCCCCTATTATTGCACTTCTGAGCAACTTACTGAAAGCCAAAAATATTCTGTGCGTTTAGGAAGGAATATATATTATTAATTCATTTTTTCCCCCATATTTTTACTTCTCAGACCTTACAGACCTAGCTCTTAGTTTGTTTCCCTTCTTGAAGATAACAAAACCATAATATAGCTTTTAGTTGTAGGTTTCTGTTAAAAAAAAGGAGCATAGTGTGAGCAGTTATAAAAGCCTCTGATTCTCTTAACTCCGTTAATTAAACTGTCAGTGATCTTTTGATATTTTGAACTTTGGGACCTCCCCTCTGACTTCTGGGTGAATATCAGATTTTTTTATTAGTACTCCACAAAGCTGTCTCAGCTGCCAAAAAAGTGCTATATACTGTTTCCTATATTAAATTTCCATCAGTCACTGTACCTCCAGAGAAGGGGGACTTACCTCTCCATGTTCTCTGAGTACATATCCCTTTGAAAGCAGTCCATTGTCCTCTTTTTTGTTGTGAACAGCACTCCTGTTACCGCAGGAACAGGCTCTGGCTTTTTCTGAGAGCCTAAAACACTTCACACTCCCTTAAAAATGTGAAAATGGGGACCTAAGCAACCAGCAGATGACAGCAGCAAAGAGCAGCCATTTCTAATCAGGATGTTTCTAACTGGTCAGATGAAATGAAGCCTTTTTATTATGATTAAATTTGCTTTTCCATTCATGCTCATTGCTTCCCACTCAGTGCACAGACATCCAGTTTTCCTTGTCCATGTCCCTGACCTTGACAGATCACCCTCTCATCTCCATAATTAATTTCTGTGTCTAACCTCCCTATTTTTACCAATTCAGCCTTCCTTGACTCCATGCCACTGTAGTGAATTTCCATCTCCATCGTGTGTCTGAGGTAAATCCATTTTTAAATGGAACAGTTGTTGGTCAGAGCAGCTCAATTATAAAAGAGCATCCTTCTCCCAGGCTGTATTGGCCATCCTGCCAAGGAAGGCTACACCAGAAATGTAAATGGACAAACTGAATCATGCATGTTTTTCATGTGTGAATAATTGTCCCTGTTCCCATTTAGTGAAGGACTCAGCCAACAACCTCAAGATGTTCTACAGAAGTACATGAATAATAATTTACAAGCTCAGTGCAGCCATGCATTAATGTACCAAACAGATGCCTGACTGAACCTGATGAACCATCAGCTGTAACTTAAAGCATTTGTTAGAAATTTTGTAGTACATGTCCCATGAAGACCTTACTGCCAGACCAGTTGGGCTCAAATTCAGTCCAACATGTCAGACAGCTGCTAATAAGGATGGTAAGGAATCTGCTGGGACAGAGACTGGGTTTGCAAAACCCCAACAGCATTCTTTACCCTTGCTGGCCTTCTTGAGGGCAAGCTGCTCTGGCCCCGTGGGTCAGCCCTACCCCGTGGTGGAACATAGAATTACAGAATAGTTTGGGTCAGTTTGACTTTAAAGATCATAAAGATCATTTCCTGCCCCCTGTCATGGGCAGGGACACCTTCCACTAGAGCAGGTTGCTGCAAACCCCATCCAATGAGGCTTTGAACACTTCCAGGGATGGAACATACACAGCTTCTCTGAGCAACCTGTGCCAGTACCACCCCCACAGGGAAGATTCCTTCCTTAAATTGAATCTAAACCTGCCCTTGTGTGGAAGGGAATACAGGTGGCCTTGCTCCTGATAAGTAATAGCTGTGTCAATTACCCAATGCAGCCTCACCCCGATGTGTCACAGCTATATCCAATAAAGATAAGTGTGATAAAAGGGAGTGGGTGAGCTGGTGAGGGGAGGTGCAGGAATGGCAGAGGATGAAGAAGAAGGATCCTGGGGACTGGCTGTGGGGTCAGTCTGGGTCTGCAGTCAGAGCCTGTTCTTCGAACCTGTAGTCACAGTCTAGCCAGGTGAAAACCTGCAGTCACAGTCTGCAACCTGATCCCTGCAGTCAGAGTTTAGCAGGAAATAACCAGCAGTCAGAGGCTGCAAGGGAAACCTACAGCAGGAGCTTGCTGCAGCCAGAGCCAGTGAATAGTTGGAGTAAAGATAGCTGAGCTGTAAAGAGAAATAAACCAGCGCCCTTTTCATGCTGTGATAAACAAGAAGTCTGTGTCTCAGCTCATTTCTACCCTTTAAAAAGAGGGCTGCTACAACATCCTCTGGCAGTATAAAGCCAATCCCCCCTGTCCTATTACTGTATGCCCTCATCAAAAGCCCTTCTCCAGCTCTCTTGTAGCCCCTTTGGATGCTGGAAGGGGCTCTCAGGTCTGTCTCCCTGGAGCCTTGTCCAGGCTGAACAAGCCCAACTCTCTCTGCCTGTCAGCATAGGTGAGGTGCTCCAACCCTTTGAGCACCTTCATGGTCTTAACATCTGGCACAGTTGCACATTTGTGGGTGTCCCCCAGCATCTAAGGCAAATGGCAAACCCCACTGAGGAAAGTCAGCCTCCTGGACAGGACCTTCCTGGGAGAGGGTGACTGAAGAACTGCTGTCTTGTATGGGAGGCTTAGGGTTAGCTGGATTCTTCGGACATCAGAAAAAAAAATCAAAGAGAAAAATCAGGGAGATGCTTTAGCCAATGTTTCTGAGCTCAGAATGAGCTCTGGGAGGCAAACACATCACATCTCTGAGATGGAAAGTAACAGAAAGTAACAGAAGTAGAGTTCTGTCCTTTTGCGCAGTGTCTTTTTACATCCCTGCAGCAGTGTTTATCTTGCACCAGCTGGTGTTTCATTAATTGTGTGTGCACAAGGAGTGGTAGAAAGCAATACAAACTGTGTAAACAGAGTGAAGCACGGCCACAAATAGGGAAATACAGAATCGTCAATGTTATTGATTGCAAAGACCTGTTATTGGTGCAAGTACAGGGTTTTCTTGTAGCCCCAGACAGGAAGAGGGGATTGGCTCCAGTTTTACATGAGGAGGTCATTTCTGATCACTTTTAAAGCCAAGTTTTCCAGAGTATACAACACTGAGGATTACAAACTAATTTGTTTAGGTCTGGAGCAGTGAGATAAGTGAAGGCTGCAGAAACAGCAGGCTCAGCCCCTGTGGAGCATCCTGTGTCAGTGCCTGAGCACATGGATGGGAACAAAAACATGTAAATGGGGATTGCTGTGGATCTCTCTAAAGATGGTGAGCTTTACAGAGATCCACAGCTAGCAAAGAGGTGATGGCTGTGATACAGATGGTAGGGAAGATCACCAAGAAGCACACGAGAAAAATGGAAGGAGCTTTCCCCAAGAGTGGATTAAGTGTGGAGGCCCAATAGAACGATACCCACAAGTAGGTTATAGTCAGATCGTTGAAACCCTTCACAGCACAGCCTCAGCTCACTGCTGTGAAAGCCCAGGGATTGATTTAATGCAGTCAGTGTGCAAGTGGGAAGGAAATGGCTCCTCACCACACCATCTGTTCGTGCCATCCCCATAACCCCACCAGTTAACTCTCCTGCCTCCTCCTCCTTCAGAAATAAATGTGAGGCTCTGCAGAGTCACCACTTACCAAGTGCCTCAGTCACATCTCCTGCTGGGAAAACATGCAGTGGTCCCTTTGGGAGAGCACTGCATCCTCAGGGTGTGTGTGTCGTGTAGGCAGCCCTGTGGTGCTGTCCACAAGTGGCTCTGCCATGACTGTCATCAGCAGCTCCATCTGTGCACAAGTGGCTTCAGGGAGCAGCACACTGAATTTTCACATGGCTGATGCTGTGTTCCCATGCTGTGGTGGAGGGCTCACTGGCTGTTGGATAGCTCTCCTCCTGACTCTCCTGGCTGTTGGTGATTTCCCTTGACTCATTGCCCCAGAAAGGAAGAGCTCTTTGCTGGTGCACATTCAAGTATCAGGAAACATTAGCAAAATCATTTAAATGTGGTCTTTGCTCTTTAAAAATTAATTTAATTTGATTATTCCATGAGTAGAAAGCCCCTGCTCTGCTGACAATACAGATGCGTCTAAAAAACTGTGATTCCTGAGCTAAAGCACCCTCAGTGGCAGAGCTACGCCAGCCACTAAAGGCTAAAGGGACAAGTTTTAGGTGAAAGTAGCACATCCTCTTCATGGTATATTTCTTCTTGACAGCATACTCCTTAAAGTTTCCGTGCTCATGTCTTGGGTCTGTCTTCTTTTTCTCCCCAAGTGGTTCCTCCTCACTGAAGCAGTGGCTTGTCATCATATTAAAAGCAATTTCAGCATGTTCCAACAGCCAACACTCCTTAATCACACACTGCCAACCAAGAGCTCCCAACTGGTAAAAGTTTGCTCTTGCTGGGAGAGATGTTTCACTTGAAGAATCCCTGGGACACTTTTTAAGGTTATTTCACCAAGCTTTCTATAGTTAAATGAAGTAGATATTAAAAGTTTAAATAACTTTTTGGTCTTCTTTTCCTGTCAAATTTGGATTTCCCAATGGTTTAACTGACATTCCACATCTACTGCACAGTGGGCTGACCCTGTCTTTCAGAGCTGTTAATCCTTTCCAAGTCTTGATTTCAAATTTAAAAAATTGCCAGGTCACCCTGCCCGTGGGTTTTGTGCTGTGTCTCTGTGTTAAGAGGCACAGATGTGAGTTGCTGAACTGTCCCAACTGATTCTCCCTTGTCAGCATCCCTGTGGCTTTGTTTGCAGGGCATCCCATGGGTAGGGTAGACACTGGGGTGTATGGTCACTGGTCATTTGAGCTTGGGTTTCATCCAAAAGATCTGTAGAAAGGGAGTGAGCACTGGCAGAAGTGTCCTGAGTTTGGTCTAGACAGCTTCAATCTTCTCTGATATGGCAGCAGGCTGTATAGGAAAAGAATAACTGAGGTAATTTTGGCACAACTGGCAGTGTGAGCTTTGGGCTTGAAAACAGAGACAGATGAGAGCAGTTCTGAATGCAGCCTAGTCAGAGAATCACAGAATCCCAGGATGGGTCAGGTTGGAAGGGACCTCAGTGGATCATCTGGTCCCAGCTCCCTGCTCAAGCAGGGCCATCTCAGAGCACAGGGCACAGGATTGTGTCCAGATGGTTCTGGGATATCTCCAGTGAGGGAGACCCCACACCCTCTCTGGGCAACCTGTTCCAGTGCTCAGTCACTGCACAGGAAAGAAGTTTTCCCTCATGTTCAGGTGGAACTCCAGAAAATGGATAGTTTCTGTCCATTTTCTCCTGCTTAGCACCACTGAACAGAGCCTTGCTCCATCCTCTTGGATCCTGCCTTTCTGCAGGGGGGACACTGCTGTGGGACAAAGGGAGTCCTGGTCCCCTTCCCTGTGGTGTGACACAGGCAGACCCTCACTTTTAGCCCCAAAAGATCAGGTCCTTGACTGGGAAAGCAAATCATCTAGAAGCAAATGGGAAGGAAACAAATGACTTCCAGACCCATTTTAACACTCTAAAATTGCTTCCAGTATTTCCGGAATACTGGAATGTTTTTGAGTTAGCTTGAGTCTGGGGTCAGTGGCTCTCTCCACTAAACTGGTCTCTGTTATTAGCCCTGTTTCAGGTGAGGAATATCTGACAGTGCCTGAGCAACATGTTTTACCTCCCTGTTTTGTTTTACCTCCCTGTTTTGTAATACAAGGTGATGATGTCTTGGCTCTTCTAGGTACAGAGGCTGCACGTTGTCCCGTTGTTCCGTTTGGGTTTTTCAAATTATTTCTTCATTTCTGACTTACCACTTCCAAACAAAACTGATGGTGCTCTACAGTGCATGGCAATGGGAGTGCATTGTTTTAATTGAAGCTCCTGCTGTAAAAGCTTTTCAATAAATTAACAAAGCCTTGAAAGTGATGAAGTGAACAGAATGGCAAGTGGCACATTCCATATAAAACCCAGGTTTCTGAAAGCCAGGTAGAATGTTCTCAATGTCAGAAGCAAGGCTGGTAGCAACGGGTGTTATTTTTTATTGGACCAATGGAAATAGCTGGAAAAAAATCAAAAATCTTTCAGTTGCAAAATGCTTTTTCAGGTCTGAAGACTTCAGATTAAATTTCAGGCACTTTATAGTCTGGTACAGTAATATTTAAGTTAAAAAAGAAAGCCATAATGATTCCAATTAATTTAAATTTCCACTGAAAGCAGACAGGAGAGAGTAGTACATTTGGGGAACAATTTGCAATTCTTTTGCTGATGTATTACTTTGTAAATGGAGAGACTCTCATAGGCATTTAGTGAGACCATTTAGTGTTCAGGCAAAAAGCAGTAAGAGGCAAAAATGCGGAGAAGAAAACATGAATTCTGCAAATCCTCTGTGCCTGTGGCTTTGTGCTGGGGATATGCAGGAACACTGCACAAGCAGTGTTGGCCAGAAGCCAACCAACATTAAGATTTTGATATTTTTCACTGAGAGAAAAGCACAACCTTCTGAAAATTGTCACTAAATAAACAGAAATAGTTTTTCCTCCCTCCTCACCCCTCTCCCAACACAAACCACAGCAGTAAGTTGTCCTGGTCTGGATTTAATTCCAGCAATTAACTGCAATTAAATCTGAGCCCTTTCAATTATTTCAAATCCAGAACTCTACACACCAGACAGGACGATGGTAAAAAGAAAGGTTGTTATTACATTAATAATCTTATTTTAATTCTAAGAAATGTATTTATATGCTTAATCTTTTTTGCAGTATGGATTTTCCTACCATAGTGGCTTTAGGTTGGAAACCTTGGTTCCATCCCCCCAGCTTATTCACTAAACAGCTCAATGACCCTGGGCAAGTGATGCATGACCTCTCTGTGCCCTGGTGTTGGCCTCTGGCACAAATGGCAGCTACGTAAATCCAACTTCCTCCAATACAGGGAAAGGAGAGTAGTAGATTAGTGCTGCATATTATTATTGATGATTGATTTTCTGCTCCAAGTTAAATCAGGCTGAAGAGCAGCTTGTAAAGTCTTTTGGCACTTTTCCCCTGTTTCTGCAGTTTGCCCCAAGCTCAAACCACCCTGTTGTCATCTGGAGGCTTTGAACTGTGTTTCCCTCTCCCTGCCCAGGAGCGTGTCCCCCTTAGGACATCCTGGGAGAACTGAAGGCTGTTTTCTTCTTTTAATAATCTCTGGTAAAATGCAGGGACAGTGCCTCATCTGCAGCACAGATGAGCGTGGATCAATTGGCAGTGCTGCTGACATTTCATTAGGCCAGTGCCAATAGCAGATATTGATCCAGCAGCCAATTGATGGAAGTTTGCAAGGACCCAGCCTGCCTGATGGGGTTGGGAACTGTCCTGTGGATGGGGGCACTGTCTGGCAGTGATCACAGCACCCCTCAGCTGAGCTGGGAGGCAGTGGGAAGCTCCTTCCAGCTCTTGAGCCCTGTGGTACCTGATGGTGATGTGCTGGCAGAGTTGGTGGTGACAACGTGGTCATGGTGTGCCACGTGGTGCCACATGTCACCATCTCTTTACATCAGTGAGGTACTCTGAAAGTCATGAGGTGATCTGGTTGGGGTGGGTGGAGGCTGTCTTTGCTGGGATTCACTTCCCCATGCAGTGAAAGATCTTGTGTCTAATGGGCTTGAATTTTTAGCTCCTCTTTCCCCCTCTGTAAGTACCTCAGCTTCCCTTCTTGCAGGAAAAATAAACATCTGCAAAATGGAAGAAAAAGAAACCCCGTCAAGAGAAATCTGCTCTTCTCCCTGCCTTAATGCCAGACAAAGAAATAAAAGAAATATCTCCCTTGCCCTTTGCTCTCTAATAATTACATCTGCAAAGAAGAAAAGAGAAAGGGGAAGGAGAGATGAATATGTGATACTCTCCATCAAGAGCACATCTGCAAGTAGTTTGCTCACCCAGCAAATGACCAGTCCAGATTAGACTTCTTTACATGGGAGAGTTGTTAGGGAGTGAAGGAAGGTGTGAGTTTAACTCCCAAAGTGGATAACCAGTGAGAGGGAACAGGGGTCCCCATGAGACACTGCTCAGTAATAGTTACACTGCAGCAGTCATACTCAAATTGTTCTCTGCTCAATTTCCCCATGTTTAACCAAGTCTGTGTTATATACAGAAAACAGATTAGACTCTGATTCAATGCATTATTTCAGCTCCCCGATCCAGTTTAGTCTTTTTATTGAGTTCAGTGTAGGATTTAGGGTCCTGAAAGAGAATTAGGAGGATAAAGCTGGGCTTCTTTGCTGCCAGTTGTAACAGGAGCTCAAGAGGGACTGTGTGTGTTTGCACCATGGTGACAGTCCTTGTGAGGACACACAGATCAGTACTTCACTCTGCAAGAGACTGACCCTGAACAAGGCCAAGCAGCAACAGACCCTGGTTGAAACCCACCATAAATCATAAAGTAGCCTTTCTGGTTTATTGATTGAAATAATTTTGTATGTGGAAGGTGCGTTTTGCTCACTTGGATGGATAGTATTGCAGAAATCATTCTGAATCTGTCTGCTCTGCAACATGCTAAAGCATCTGCTGTTTGGTTACAGCAAAGAAAACAGAAAATAGTGAGTGAGAAAGCAGCAAAAATAAGCAATCAATTCCAATTCCAGAGTCTCATTTAAAAACAGTGGCAAAGCTCCCCACTTCCAAAGGTGCTCAGTGCCCTTCTTCAGCATCCCTTTCCAAGCAGAGAGACCCCAGCAGACATCAGAGACAGCAGCTGAACCTGCAGCCACAGGAAATCCATGAGTTGTTTTCCCCTGGGATATGAAAAGGTGGAGGCATCTCTGGGCAGGAAGTGCTCAGGCTTGAGTGACTCAAAGAACAGAAGAGCTCCTGTATCAAATCTCTCAAAACCTCTGAGGGTGTCCAGCACCTCACAGAAAATGGCTTAAATCAGTAGCGAGATGGCATGATCCACTATGTCTTGAAAAAGCAAAAAGGTTTTAATAAAGGAAGAAAATAATACAAAACCAAAGAACAAAGCCAAATACAGTGTAGGGACAGATCCTATACAACTGCTACAAGGCCTTGAAAATGCACTGAGGAGCCTCGTGCTCTCCCTTAAATTGGATTATTTAGGTGGGGTTTTTGGCAAACAGCCCAATAGAGAATAGCTACTTTTTTGAGGAACAGGTAAACAGACCTATCAGTGTTTTTATCTTGGCACTGTCAGGTGAGCAAAGAAATTTCTCGTGTTCTTTCCTTAAAAGGTTTTGGGATGAATCTGAAACCCTTCCCTGTATGGAGACACCTGCTTGGGTATGGGGTGCATTCCTACACTCCTGATTCAGGAAACTCACCCCACACTTGGCTAACATATAATCACACTGTTTAAAGAATGAGTGTCCATCATACCAGCTGAGTGATCTGGCTGATGCTTCCTTGCACAGGAAGTGTCAGTAGGTGTTGGTACCTTTAATCAATCAGGGGATTGATGTCTGAGGGGATGAGGACAGGACTTCATGTATCACATCCATGGTGCACTGCCCTAAACTTCTTAGGGCATCAGTGCCTTGGGCCCTTGGTGTTGAGCTGAAACCCTGAGAACATCTGTGTGCATTTTTTCAATGACTGGTTGTTTGTTTGTTTTTTTAACTGCCTCAGTTTTGGCAACAGGCCAGCACAGTGACCTCTCTCTGCTGTCAGCCATGGGTTTTAGTCTCTCAGTTGTAAATAGCAGTGACAGAGGGATTTCCAGCTAATTGGGGAAATGAGGGCAGTGTTATTATCCTTTCTTACACCGGGGGAGGATGGAGACATGAGGAAAGAAGCAGAGTGATTTGTACAGGACTTCCCACTTGGCTGAAGGTCAGGCCAGCAGGATAATCCATCCCTGTGAATCCCAGCCTGGAGCTCTCTGTGTTGGGCCACGATGCTCCAGGGATGTGACAAATGAGGCTTGGATCTCTGCCCGCTTTTCTCCTCTTTCTCCTTCCATCCAGACAGGTTTTAAATGAAGTCAGGACGATGTCAGATCCATACCAAGTATGAAGGGGATGGGTCAAACTCTCAACCACTTTCTTCTTAATATTCATGCTTTTTCACAAATGCAGATCAGCCTAATTGGCTGCCAGTGTGCACAGATGTCTCTCTGCAAGAGTACTCAGGTGCTGTGAGAATTGACTGCGAACATGAAATGGAACCAGATTAAAATTTGACCTACAGTAATCAATGTCTAAACCACAGGACAAGCAGTAAAGAGATGATGGAGTTTCTGGACTTTGGAAATTACTTGTTGGCTGTTGTTGTGCTCTTCGGAAGGGTCTCTCCCTCATTACATGTCCTGATTTTTCTTTAGATGAGCGACTTGGGGGACAAAGATCTTTATAAAGCAATCACAAAAGAATGAACCTCTTCCTTGCACATAACATGCCATTAAATATCCCTTAAAAGGGCTTTTTCAGCATCATGGAAATAATTCTCGGTTCCTTGAAGATCACTTTGTTACTTGGATTGGAAATCTTCACATCTTTTACAGGTCAATTCTGCAGTTGCTTAGGAAGGATGTATGTGAATACACTTTCTCCAAAGAAAATTAAAATGTGCTTGGTAGGAAGCTTTTCTGTAGCATGTTACCGCGTCTGTGAAGTCAGGATCAATGGAAATTTGCAGAAAGGCTATTATTTACTGTTTCTTTCAAGCAGCTGGAAGACTAACCTACAGAAATCTTCTTTTCCTCCAAAATCCAGCATGAAAGACTGTTTAGTGAAACATCCCTATCCTGGAGATTAACTAATTGCTCAGCAGTCAGTCATTTTCACTGCACAGCCAAGGACAGCGATTCCTTTCTCACACGCAGATGGAGCAATGGTTTAACACAAAGCAGTTCCTGGGACAGGAGGATTAAGGGGAATTTACTGGAGAGCAATTAAAAGAGTTGTTAGAGCAGTTTGTTTTTGAGGCTGAATTTCACATCAAAGTGAAGCTATCTGAGGAGTGTACAGAGCAGAAGAACAATAAAGCCATCATTTCAAACCGTCTACTCTGCATCCTTGGAGTGCAGATTAATAAAGTGAGCTAAGAGTTTATGGAGATTTGCAGGAGTGAATTAGGGGAAGAAGCCTAAAGGCTTGTATGGGGTCACTTCCTATTCATGCATTTCTGTGCAGTTTTTCATAATATAACTTTTTAAATTCACATTTTAATTGATGTAAACAAAAAAATGAAGATTGTTTTAATATCATGGAAAGTTTGGGGGGGGTTTATTTTTTAAATATAGTATCTGAAAAATAAGATTTAAAAGCATTTTCACATCAGGTGTTAATAATGAGTCTTGTTCTCTGGGACATGCCTAGATTTTAAAAACACTTTCGTTTTGGAGCAAGTCTGTTTACCAAGGGTTATACATTGGGAACTGGGCTTGACTGGCCTAGTTTTCAGAATATCAGAAAAGAGTATTCTAGGTATGCCCTGTTTTGACAACTAAAGGCTCCTAGAGGGGATCAGTCCTCAAGGACTGAGGAATGAAGCATCCTAGACCCCCCTGAGCCCATCAGAGCAATGGCCTGGGAAGGGTTTGCTGGGTTTGGCAGTGCTTAGTGCCAGTGGTGGGAGTGATCCAAGAGGGATCTATCCTACAACACTGGGAGTGTGACGCTGTTTTACACCACAACAACACAGACTCCAAGCTTCAGAAAGCTGAAAATGACTCCTTTATTTTTGGGATGTGTCTCCCTTTTATACTATTCTATACAGACTAATTTGATTGGTGAAACAAAAGCAAACCTCTTCAATCACATTGATCAGACCAGAAGGACATCAAGAAGAAGTCCCTCCCAGTAAAAGGAATGAGAACAAAGGTACAGTTTACAAAAACATTTCTCCTGTTTACAGAAAATTCCCTGGGAAAAGAATTTTGGAAAACCAAAACACCTCAGGAATGGAACCAGGGCTACAGGAGTGGGATGAGCTTTGTAGTGCAAAAGGATGGATGTACAGGACAGACACATCTCAGCTGGTCTCCAGTTTCCTAGGGGCTGTGGGAGGGGCATCTCCATTCCCCTGCTGGAAGGTTTCCCTGGGAAGTTTAGTGAGGACAAGGTGGAAGGGGTGGCTTTCCTTTCCCTGCTGGTGGTTCATCCAGTTGCTCCATGTAGGCAAAAACGTCTGGTTTTCCACAAGCTCTCATGGAGAGCAGGGTCTGGCAGGGTCTCCTGGGCAGTTGTGGCTTGTCCTCCTTCCTCTGCAGCTTTTGAAAGAATAATGTTTGTCTGTAAGGACTGGCTGGGCCCTGAGGCTGTGGGGCAAAACCCCAACATGCTGGGGTGGAAATAAAAATGGCATCAGATGAAGAGTACAGAACACACACACATACACAGAGAAAAAACTTTACAGGAGGCTTTTTTTTACACAGTCTGCACCAAATCCTGACATTTGCACTGCCAGGAGTAGGGATTTGAGCCCTCCAACCCCAGCATGCACAGAGGATGTCTGCACACAGGCGACAGGCACGGAGCTCCCTGTGCAGACACCAGAGACAAACAGGGATCTCAGGGTACAGCTTGTCTGACCTGCTTTAACATCCAGCTGCAGGTGAAATGACTCACACCTTCCAAGTGCTTTTGTCCTCCTCCCTCTGCTCTGCAGGGCTCCTGAAGGGTGAGTTCAGGTGCAGACAGGGGCTTTGTAGGTGAGCCCTGTTCCAAGTGTCTGTGCACTGGAGATTGGATGTATTTTATGGGGCAGGAAATGTATTTATGTGTTATGTATTTTCAGGAGCAGGAAATAGCTCACTCATCTGCGCTGGGGTATCCTGTGTCTAAATCCTGGATGTGACACAAATCTGCCTTCCACATTAGCATGACAAAAATGTAAATTACTTTTGTACAGTGCACTCCAAGATGTGAAAATTAATAGTATTTTTTTGAGACAGCTTCATGAAAATTTATGTTATACAGCCTTGCAGCATTATTTCCAAAGAAAATGAGATCTGTGTTATTGCAGTATTGGATATTGGTTATACCACTTAAAACTTTTAAAATCCATTTGCCAGCTTCATCTAAGCTTGTGTCATTTCAAGACCAGGAGGCAAGGGAAGGCATCTCTCCTATTTCCAAAAATAAAAAAAAGGGCAAAAAGACTTAAAGAAAAGGGTGCCAAGACCAACACACCTTGTGAAGACACTGTAATTCTCTTTTGATATGGGAATTAGACATTCTTGGAGGAGGTGGACCAGTCCAAATCCTTCTGGTGGGATCTGAAAGCTGGTGAAAGAGCTGCTGGGTGGGTCTCAGCCAACTGCAAACCATCTGCCAGCTCTGCAGCGTGGTCCAAGGAAGGGTGTATTTCCCTGAGGTCCTGCCTCCATCACGTGGAAAGCTCCAACTCTGTCTGCTTATCCCACTTGCTCCATCTGTAGTGTTTTCAAGCACAACTCTGGACCTGTGGTGTCAGATGGGTCCAGGTTAAACAGAGCCCTATATTTCTTCAAATTTATTAACCTGGTTGAGACTTGGTGGTCTTGATTCCAAACTTAATGATTCTGTGATTCTGTGATTCTTATCTCACTGATCTCAGATGCCTTCTAAGACATTGCTGTGTTAAATAGGAACAAAAAATACAGGGATCTGAACAAATACATTGGGTTGTGAACAATCAGATGCAAGGGAGGTGGGGCTTCTACAAGATATTGATGCAGACAAGATAATTACCCCTGAAACAAACTTTTGAGAAGTGACCAGCACCAATGTCAGCCTGGTCTGTGCTTTAATGAGAGTGATCTGTGGTTTCTGAGTGGATGTAGCTGTGGGGAACTGAAGTGTGGTGTTTCTGCTGCAGAAGTGTCTAGTGAGGTGAGTCAAACCAATTCTCCCAGGACAGGGTCTTCACACTGTGAAAGTCTTTGCTTTTTTGATGGCTTTGTGTGGCTCTTCCTCCCTCCCTCCTTCCCTCTCTCCCTCCCAGCCAGTGCACACATGCTGCATCCATCACCATGACAACTGTGTTCCCTTCGGATCTGTGACTGTCCCTTTCTGTGGATTTCTGTGGAGAGGAGCAGGCACGTGTTGAACATCACTAACAACAGCATGGGATGTTCAGGCACAGGACAGGATGATCCCTGGTCAAACACCTGCCACTTTTTATGAACTCACTGTAATTCTTCAAGATTTTAGCAGTTCTTTAATCCCTTCACGTACCTGCCTTGGAGTCACTTATTAAGGGATCTTTGTGTAGATCTCCTGTATGGAGCAAGGTCATGGAGGGATGATTTTCACAGTGCTGCTACAAAAAAAGGCAGCAGGCAAGGGATGCATTTCAAAGCACCTGAAAAGCCCACAGCTTTACACATTAATTCAGTGTGTGTGTTTCAGCCTTGAGCTGGCTCCCTGACTCCTCATTGCTGATGCCTTCATCTACACCTGGTTTTGGGTCTGGTTGTATGAGCTGGCACCTCACAGGAGCTGCTCCAGCAGTGACATATCCATTGGTAAGGTCCTTACCTTTGATAAGGTCCCCCTTTGGAAGGGACAGAGCTCACACTCACATGAGTTACCTCTTGGTATGGAAGGAGGAAAAGGAGGCTGGGGTTGAGATCAGATGGAGAATCTCAAATTGCTGTTGTCTCCTCCATGCCTGCCTCATAAATAACTAGAGTACTTCAGTCCCCACAGCTGGCTATCAGTTAACTTCTGCATCATCTTTGCCAGCTCAGTAATTAATGTCATCTCTGTTGCCCCTTCTTCCCAAAATAAATACACTAAAAGAAACCCAGGAACCTGGTCCCATGGGACAAAATTTGTGCCACACGGAACAGTCTTTCACAATCTGATCCATAAAGGAAATGGAGCCCTGCACTTAATGTCTGTTACATTGATGAATTTAGAACTTGGTGTGAGACAGGAGCGTGGCTCTTTACTCCTTGATAAAAACTCTATACACACTTAGTTCAGCTTCTCCTGATTAACTCTTTTGAAGATTGTGTCTGTTCCTGGGACATACATTTGGGTAGACCTATGTGTAACTTCTCTGAAAAGGATCAGGGGCAAATGAAATAGCTTATCCAATTTAAGATTTCAAAATAATGCTCTCCCAATCTGCAGAGAAATGTCAGATTGCACGAGAAGTTTTTCTATTCTTATTTATAAAGACAAAGAGCTGGTTCAAGTTATTAGACATCAATAGAATTAAGTTTCCATGTAAACATTTGTAAATGCAAACACATTTTAACAATTCTGGTTTAGTTTAAACCACTGTGGAAGTGGATTAAATCCAGCCACATGAAAAATCTCTTAATATGGAAAAAATTGGTAATGAAAATAACTATTGCTTAGTGCTAGATTCACATCTTGGTTTTTTTCTTCCGTTCTTTGTCTGTGTAAGATCTTTCTTTTCATTTACTGGTACATGTTCTACTGATGTCAAGTACTCCTAACCAAAACTAGATTATTGCTGTGCTAGGGGTACATCTTCCTTGGCTGAGGGGAAAGAAGACGGGAAAGTTCTCCATGGGGTGAAATGATTTCCTTGGCAGAATAGTTCAGTGGGAGAGTGAGGACCAAGACCTCAGTCTGCATCCAAAGTGCCATTATCCCACAGTGTCAGTTGGGATGTGACAGTCTTCTTGGTTGTGCATTTCTAAGTGAAAAAGAAAATAATAAACAGCTATGAACACATACAAGTTACATGAGAAAGCCAAGTGGGGAGTAGACCCAGGGATGTCCATCAGCCCACCTTTGCTCCATTGGAAATAGGGCTCCACTGAGGGAGATCAGTCCTGAATTCTTGACTCTCAGCTAACCCCTGGATTTTTGAGTGCCTGGGCATTTTCTGCAGTAATCCAGCATTTGGCAGACCTGCTTCTCCAAAGGAGCTGCCCATAAGCATTCCAGGCTGTAGCATTTTCTGTCCCAAGAGAAGAAAAAGGAAATTATTCATTGAAGAGCTCTATCAGCTTGTGTCCTGCAAGAAACTGAGAGAACATGTTCTGAGAAGGTGACAGCAGGGCTTTGGGTGTGTGTCTTCTCCACTGCATGGCATAAAGTAGGGGTGAAGCTCATGGCTGTGAGTGGTTTTAGTGTGTCCTTGGCCTCACACAGCCCGACCAGATTTGCATCGTGTATCTGATGGCATTTGCCACCTTGGCCACCCAATCCTTTCAGCTTCTCCCAAAATATTTCCTCTGCTCTGAGTCACAGCAGCACTCAGGCTCAGACCCCCCTGCCACCAGGCCTGACTCACCTGAGTGACACCTGACCAAGTGGTTCTGGGGCAAAAAGCTTATAAAAGTTATTTCCTGACTCTTATAAGGACACACTTCAGGAATATGAGGTACAGGTGGTGTCAGGTTAGAGAGGTTTTGGCTTTTCTTCTGCCAAACCCAGCAGCAGCAGTCACTGGTAATTATATTCTGCAGGGAGATAACCCCTGTCTGGAGGAGGTTTGAACTAAGTCTAGAAGAGGGACAAAAGAACTAAGATTGGACTGGGGGAGAAAGGGAGGTGAGGGTAATTTTCAGTGAAGTGCAAGCTTTGGGAGGGGAATCAAAAACTTGCTGCTATGGTCTTTTTTGTTGTCATTCTGGTTATTATAAACCTGCAGCAAGACAGAAGTTGTCAGGGTTGCTTGGTGCCTTTCCCAATAGCACATCCAGTGCCACACTGGCCAGAGAAGTGCCGTGGGCTTGTGCCAGGCTGCTGGCAGCTGCCTCCCTTCCAGCATCCCCCACTGCCCTGGGCAGCAGCTGCCAGGCACAGGCTGGCTGCAGGAGGGCAGGGTGCTCAAGCTGTGAAACAGATTCATGGCCAGAAAGCAGGAGAATGATAGAAACATAGAATGGTTTGGGTTGGAAGGGCCCTTAAAGATCATCCATTTCCAACTCCCTGTCGTGGGCAGGGACATCTTCCATTTTCTAAGGTTGCACAGAGCCCCATCCCACCTGGCCTGGAACACTGCCAGGGATGGGGAAACCCACAGTTTCTCTGACCAACCTGTGCCAGGGCCTTACCATCCTCACATCCTAGCGTCCAGTCTAAACCTACTCTCATTTTAAAGCAATTCCCCCTTTGTCCTGTCACTACACAACCTTTTAAAACATTGGGCAGAAGATGTTTCTCCCTTTGCAGAGGTTTTCAGGGACTCAGAGCAAGGCAGAGTAGCATAGCCAAACAGGGACACCAGCAGAGGAACCAGCCATGTCCCCTGAGACACGCCCTGGGGACACATCCTTGCAGCTGGTTGCTTTCACTGTTGCATCTTCTGCCAGAGGTGCTGCTCTGCCCTCCGGGGAAAGAGAGGAACAAACAAAACATCACACACAACCCACCTTCCAAACCTGCCTTTAGAGAGCATGGCTTCAATTAAATGTAATCACTCAATTTTGAATCAAGGGCAACTTCTCTTGCCATTATTTGTTCTCCCCAGTGTCCTGAGAGAGAGTAGCTCCATGAGAGCAGCTGCTGATGAAGGGGAGCCTCCAAATGAGGGAATGTGTCACTGCATCTAGGTCAGAGGAGTCAGATGAAAGTAACTTCCATGGTTGTCCCTTGGTTTTGTTTATATTTTTTAACTGGGCTTCTAATAAGCAAGTTAACCAAATTATTATAAGCAGCTGCATTTATCAGCAGCAGGCATGGATGTATCTACTGCAGTTGAAAGCTGTCTAATGAAGCTTTGAAGTCCAGCTCATCCTAGATTCATGCAGTGAAGGATCTGTAGCCATCGTGACACTTCTCTGCTGACTTCTGAAGATGGGAGACTTGAAAGTAAATAGATACTCAAATACGGATACTCAAGCTGATATTTCAAAAACCTACAGCTGACTGACACAGGGTTTTGTGTATTTCAAATAAATACACAAATGTATTGCTTTGTTTTCCTTTTCTTACCACACTATCCCTTCACAGTCCATATTTGTATTTAATCACAGGCTGCTTTTCACAGTGTTGTCAAACAGAGAACCAGTTTCCCCACTCTGCCTCAGTCTCACATTCAAGAAAACTGGATGAACCTAAAAAAAAAAAATCATATGTGTAACATGCAGAAAATCAACAAAAAGGTTTTTCTCTGTGGATCCTCCCCCAGCTTGAGGCTCAAATTCCTTTTTCTGTAGCAGCCTGAGACATGCTGCTGCTGGGTGAAATAACTCAGCATTAAATGGCATGATGGGACAGTGAGTATTGCTGGGTTTTAGAGCCACACACAGCCCTGTTACGCTGCTTCTCCTTGGTTCTCCCAGTTCACCTACACATATTAGACGTACTAATTCTGCAGTAAACACTTGTAAAGTGTGTGAAGCCACACATGTGACCCATGGGGAACCTAACTGCACCCTCCAACAGCCTCCAAAAAAACCCTAACCCTAACAGCAAAACCAAAAAGTATTGAGCAAGTTGGGATTTTCCAGCCTCTGGAAGGGTGTGTACAGTGAATTTATCCTGCAGCTGTGCAGACCCTGCTGCATTACTGTTTCCTTTTGATCTGTACTAAAGATAGTGACGGAGCAGGTATGAGTGTGAGTAATGGGTAGGTTGGCATCACAGTATTTGGGTTCTTTGTCGACTGCTTTCTTCTCTTTGTTCAGTTTCTTTCCTTCTGTTGGTGTCGGGGTATTTTTAGTTCTTCTGCATCAAGAAAAAAGGTGAAACCCACTTCTAATGTATCGTGTTAGGAAAGTGTTTCTGTGTGCATATGTATATGTACCTTGTTTATAGTGGTTAACCTTGAGGTTGCTGTGTCTTGATCAGCTCCATTTGAATTTACAACAAAAAACTAAGGTGGAAAGAATTAAAAATTAAGAGAGAAATGGCTGTTCTCAAGACTGTTTACCCATACCACATTAATATTTTCATGCACTGTTCTTTGGGTCCTGACTCTGCTGTGGTTTTCTCCCCCACAGATCATCTTCAGGAAGATCAGCGATGTCAAGAAGGAGGAAGAGGAGCGCCTGCGCCAGAAGAACGAGGTGACGCTGAGCATCCCCGTGGACCACCCCGTGCGGAAACTCTTCCAGAAATTCAAGCAGCAGAAGGAGATGCGCAACCAAGGCTCCACCCACGTGGACCCAGAGAGGAACCAGCTGCAGGTGGAGAGCAGGAGCGTGCAGAACGGGGCCTCCATCACGGGCACCAGCGTGGTCACCGTGTCCCAAATCACGCCCATCCAGACCACCCTGGCCTACATGAAGACCAGCGAGGCCGTCAAACCCAACAACCGCGATGCCATGGAGCTCAAGCCCAACGGGAACGGGGACCAGAAATGCCTCAAGGTGAACAGCCCCATGAGGATGAAAAACGGGAATGGGAAAGGCTGGCTCCGGCTGAAGAACACCATGGCCACCCACGAGGAGAAGAAGGAGGACTGGAACAACGTCACGAAAGCCGAGTCCATGGGGCTGCTCTCCGACGACCCCAAGTCCAATGACTCGGAGAACGGTGTAAATAAAAACCCGCTGAGGAAAACAGACTCTTGTGACAGTGGGATAACAAAAAGTGACCTTCGCTTGGATAAAGCTGGTGAGACTCGCAGCCCCCTGGAGCACAGCCCCATCCAGGCGGATGCTAGGTGTCCCTTCTACCCCATTCCTGAGCAGGCCTTACAAACCACGCTGCAGGAAGTCAAGCACGAACTCAAAGAAGATATCCAGCTGCTAAGCAGCAGGATGGCTGCCCTTGAGAAGCAGGTGGCAGAAATTTTAAAAATATTGTCCGAAAAGAACGTATCCCAGCTCTCTTCCCCCAAGTCTCATTTATCACCCCAGTCCCCTCCCCAGATATCCTGTCAGGATATTTTTAGTGTTTCGAGGCCTGAATCACCTGAATCTGAAAAAGATGAAATCCACTTTTAGCATATACCTATGTGTATATATGTATACAGTATATATGCAGAGGTGTATATATACCTTTATACATATATATATATGAGTGTGTATACGGTAAATAGATATACATATATATTTTCACTTGCATCCAATATGACTTGAAAACACCAAGGATTTTGATATGTAAATATTGCATGTCCAGCTGGATTCTGGCCTGCCAAAGAAAGCAATTATTAACATAGATATTGCTTGTATAATATGCAGTTGACTGCATGCACACTTGACATTTATTTATAATCTCTATTATGTAATAAAAGGATGACTTTTGTTTAACAAAGGCAATGTACTATTTAAAGAATCAGGGTCTAACCTGCCAATATTGCCATGACAGTTTTGATCTCAGGCTGGGTGAATTGAGCTTTTATTTCCTCACTGTCTTTTCTGCCGAGTTAAACAGTAGATTAATATGATGTGAAGGACACGTTCAGACTCCTGTTAGTATTGTTTCCTGGTATCATTCCATGACAATATACTGTATATTTGGTGATGAATTCCCCTACTCCTCCTAAAGGGAGGGCTCAGCTCAGTGGGCAGGGAAGGGCACCATGCCTGGTGCTAGGGTGTATCACTGGAATTTATTTGTGTGGGTATTGTGCATGCACAGCCTTTTATTTCAAGTATCCTCCTGCTCTTTTAACATCATAAGTAAGAAATAATAATAAGAATAATAAGAATAATAATGGTGATTTATGTAACAAAATGAAACTAACAGAAACTGTCTCAGTTGCACTCCCTGAGTGTTTGGGGGTAACTTCTTTCTTGAAAGCCTCTTTTTACTGATGCCATTTTTACTGAACTGTTAGAGTAACATTTATGTAAATTCTCTTTGCAGCACTCAGTGGTGGTGTCTGGTTCTGTCAGTATCTTCGTTAGCATGTCCCATTTTTGTGGGGTTGAGGTTGTTCTCCCACTGTCCCCCCTGCTGCCCCTGGCAGAAAGACTTTGCACGAGGTCTGAGGAAGGGAGAGAACTTGTAGTTCAGCTTCTTGGGAACCACGTGAGCAGGTTTGAAAGCCTGAAGTTAAAAGGTTGAAGTTAATCCCCCTCCTTCTCTTTCACGAGGACATTTATCAGTCAGCAGCTGCCTTTAGAAAGAGAGAAAATAACTGGTCAGAATGTAATTCTCTTTAGTCCAAGGTGCTTGGATGATGAAGTGTGGGTGGGAGAGTGGTGGCTGTGCTGGGGTGATGGAGTCCTGCCTGGAGTGCTGCTCATGTTTTGAGCTCGTGGAGGGGTTCAGTGCAGGAGGGGGCATCTTCCAAGAGCAGGCTTGCAGTGCCACACAGCCAGGTCCCACTGAGTCCCCCAGGTCTGTGTCAGAGGCTCTAACCCTCCTCTTAGCTGACTTCCATCAAAATCATCCAGCCTTGGGCCATGGTCAGACCCCCTCTCCTCCTCCTGGGCTGGAGCTGCTGGCTTTGCAGGGCTGCAGCAGGGCAGGCTTTGCACTGGATCTTGTTTGATCTCCTGTTTTGAGCTGGGCTTTTGGACTCTGCCTAGGTCTGCCCCTGAGTGTGGTGGGTGTTTTTGCCTCTCAGTTTGCACTGGTTTAAATCCAGGTACACAAGATGCATAGCAGAAATTGCCATTGCAGCTTCAGAGATGTCTCCTGGTGTGGCTTGAGGCCAGCCCAGCAGAGCACAGTGGCTCCCTCAGAGAAGGATTCCCCCTGTCTCCAGCTTAAAGGAGCTCTTGTATCAAGATCCCATGTTTTCAAAAGTGCCTGGAGTAAAGCATTTATGCACCACAAGGCATCACTATCAATCAGGTATATCAAATACATGAGCATTCTAAACACACATCAGTATTAGATCTAATTTTTAACATTAGAAAAATAGACTAAATGAAATCACTTCCTGAAAAACGAACAAAATCCCTAAAACCCAAACAAACCATCATTTGCAGTAGTGGCAATTAGGAATCTACATCTTAGGGTGAGAACATATCTTTGACTGTGAAATCCAAACCTATAAAGCTCCAAAATGTCATAAGAAAGCCAAAGAAGTCATTGCTTCTGTTGTGTCAACTCATGGAGGCTTTTTGGGCGAGAATAGTTTTTTCTGTCCTGTTTCTACCCCTTTCTTTAGGAAATTAGAGAGATCATTAAAAAAAAAAAAAAATGTTGAACGAAATGCCACAGTAAGGGACAGCTCTTCCCTAAGCTTGCTGATCAGGCCAACTGCTCATTTTAGTTCTCTGCAGCTGCAGTTGCCTCTGTCAAAATTTTCAGCTGTATCTTGCAGCTGCTGTTCTGAGACAAGTGCAAATCCATGACTCTGCAGCCATAGTTTGGACTGCAAGAACAACCTGCACTTGCAGAGCAACAGGACCTCCCATTCCTGTGATAAATCCCACCTTGAAGGACTCTGAAAGAACGGAGGGGGGTGGATTATGGGGTTAGGGAGTTACAGGATTGCTGCAGGAGTCTGCACAGACCTTGTGGGTACAGTTTAAGTGCCAAGATTTCAAATGTTGAATGTTCTTGCCTGACTTGGTCTGCTGGTTAAGACAGACACACAGCCACTGCCCAGGACTGCTTGGTGAATAGCTGAATCACACAGATCTGGGGGCCAGACTTGGTTAAAATTCCTGGAATTCATTAGCCTGCCATGAAGTGATGCTGCAAAAGAGACAGCAGGGTAATGGGAGTTGGCTTTGTTAGAAAGCTTTGGCCTTAATGGCATTCCTCTGCCTATGTGACAGACTGCTTTTCTTTCTCTATAACTGATATTAATTCTAGGTAGAACTGCATGGCATGCAAAGGGGTCTCTGTTTAGGTTTATCTTGCAAGTCAGGTGTAACTTTGTGCCACTTTACAATGAGAGAATGTGTTAACAGGATTAGTCTGACCTTGAAAATCATTTGGGCGGGCCCAGAATGTCTGTTACAGTTCAAGTGCAGCTTGAGTGGTTCAAATGTGTAGTGGCTAAATAGTGTAAAATATCAAGTTCATGAAACAAATACAGTGTCTCCAGGTCTTTTTCTAGTGCTGCTTTGACTCTGATATTCCAACACTGTCCCTTGCAAGTTTACTGGAACCAGGTCTTACTTTGCACAAAGCAGTGGTGTGATGGGTGCCCTGCAGGTACAGCCAGAGCAGCCTGTGGATGGCCTGTCCATGCTCTGTGTGCAGGGGGAGGCCCAGTTTGTGGGGTTGACTCTGGCTGGTGCAATTCTGAAGGACTTCACCTCCAAAACCCATGTTGGGAGTGTTACATGTTGTTTCATGGAGCTGTCAGCGGTTCGTCTCCTGTCCCCTCGCGTTGTACATGATGTGACGAGTGACTGGGGCTTTCCTTCTCTCTTAAAAAGCGTGAGTCACAGTCGTGTAGTCCAGGCTGGACTGAAAGCAACCACCTGTAGTCATTAAGTGCAACAAGGACACCAAGGTGTCACTTCCACCCAGGGCTGTACTCAAGCAGTGACACACCAAGTGGAGGGAGCTCTTGGCTGCATGCTTTCCCTTCCTGTCCTTTCCTGTAAGAGCTCAAAACCTGTACAGGTGTTCCTGCCAGATGCTGGAATGGCATCCTTAGCACCTACCCTGTGCTTTGTGTGTCCGAAGCATTTTACCTGCACACGAGTGGATTTTGTCTTTCAGGACTTTGGAATAGAAACAAGACATGTACAGAAAATGTAAACACTTCCCAAAGCAAATGAACTAGAGTACCTTTAATAGCTTTTTTTGTGTAATGATGCATATAAGAGATAGAACAGCACTTCAGGATAATTACTGATAAAAAAAATATTGTTGTCGTGAGGATTCAGTTCTGAATTTGTATTTGTAAATCCTTTTTCTTCTGTCTTTGCCAGGGCACGGGGGTTAGAGCAGAGCTGATTCTGGAAGTGACAGACCTAAGCTTTGACCATTTTGCTTTTCCCTGTTCCGCAGAAGTAGCACAACCACAGGGGCTTGATGCTGCACCAAAGTTTGGGCTCATTGCTAGACTCAACTCCAGTCTTCATTTACCAGCACATGGAGAGTAACCAACCCTGTTGCACAGGTGTGAGGCTTGAATCTGAGAATCAAATCGGGCTTTAGTATGTATTTTGAATCCCAGGACAGTTTCAAAGGATTGGAAGCTGCAGAAATAATGTTGTACTCTTTGCAAAACCAAGAGCAGTTGCTCTGGAAGTAACTGAGACCGTTCCACAGACGTCATCATTGCCTGGGTCAGAAAACAGATGTTGTGCTCATGAAATAGCTTAGAGGCCTTTGGGGGGGGAAAGATGTCCTGAACTGGAAGGGAAAACAAAAAAAAAGCCAAAGGTTAATGTGGAATTTTGGAGTGGATCGGGATAGAGGGATATATTGTGAGAAATTTATACTTTTTTACTAGGATTTTGAGCATTTAGAAAATCCAAGCCTATCTTTTTGGATGTCAGAATTGGATAGATTGTTTAATGAAATAAGTATTTTTTTCCCTAAGTGAGGTGGTGTCAAAGTGATACCTGTTTTATTAAAAAAATATATTTTCAAATACCATTTTCTTGCAGAGGAGGGTTTGAATGGGTTTTGTTAACATTGTTCTTAATAGGCTGTAGGAGGAAAAGTTTGATCCATCTGGATTTCCACATCTGGGAATATTTTTTGTAACTCTCCCTTAATATTTTTGGTGCAAGTAGATAACACAACCTCTCCATGTTGTATTTGGTTCAATATGCTATGATGTATTTCCAAATGAAATCCGTTCTTAAAGCAAAGTGATGAATGGAGCTAAAATTAACAAAAAAATCCACATTTCTTCTGGCAGAGAAGCAGTGAATACTGACTTTTTTTTTTTTTTTTTTACTGACATAAAGAATATTGTGCAAAGAGCAGGGCTGTGATATCTAACAAATGACAAACAAACTAAAATCATCCTCACTGAGGCTGTGTTTAGTCAGACAGAAAATTGACCTCGTAGTGCACAGTGGGACAAGAAGGCACATATTGATTTTGTACACTCAAATGGCAGAAGCATTTGGAAAGGGCTTGACCAGGCCATGCTGAATAAATTGTATTTATTTCTTACATTATGTTAATCAGCCCCATGATGCATGGCACGTGGAACAGGAATCTGAGGCAGTATTCTCACAAACCTTTTTATCTGTTTTCTATAAAGCAGATAAGTTCTTTGTTATTTTCTTCTTGGAGATGCAAGTTTGCTTGGCCCACAGTCTGGGACTACTGGTGTGCACCAAGTCTGCGTCTGGCTGTCTGCCATGAATGCATCAATTAGCCTTAATTAAAAGCCCTATAAAAAGGATTTTGTTCTAGGTTGGCCTCAGCCCTCCCTGCTCCAGGATGAGGCTGGTGTGACATCTATGGGACAGGGAAAGTGTATTAAAGGATACTCAAATATATGCTGTTAGGGGAAAATGTGGTCTTCAGAAGAGCCAAATCTCTTCCAGTGTCCCAAAAATCTGTTGGAAAGGGGAATATAATATCTAAATTATGTATTATCAGTGTATGGACTCTGTATTTGCAACTGGCCCTGCTATGAACAGAGGAGGTTGGAGCAAGTAATTTCCAAAATGTTCCCAATTTCTATTTTATCATTTGGTGGTTCTGTAAATTTTAATAGCACAAACAGGAGGTAAAATTTGAAGGTTCTTAGTTATGTCCTATTTTTTTCTGGTTTTCAGTTTAAATATCATGCTGATGAGCATGTTGCCAATTTTCAAGATAACAGCTGTGAGAGCCAATACTCATCAAACAGACAGCAGAGAAATCTGGCATATTCTAAAACTGTGGCATATAAATAAATTAAGCATTTCGTCAGGCATCAGCTAAAATCCACACTTGGTGCCAAACACTGAGAATAATGTCTCAATGACTATGCAGTTTCTGGAAGCAGTGGGCTTATATGGATACATCAACAGCACCCACACCCTCTTCCAGCTTCTTCCCTAGTCCAGGGAAAGGTGATTACAGTGTCTGAATGTGCCATCAAAATATCACCAGCATTTGAGCTGGTTTTCAGTGCTGCCCTGGCAGATGTGCCCAGCCAAGGCTGTAGGAAATGTGCAGGTTTCTCATTAGTGGCTGGATCTGGAGGTGATTCTCATCCCTCTGGATTCTCATCCCTCTGGATTCAGCCTGCTCCTCTGACAGTCAGTGTGTGGACACCACTGGTGAAAAGGCCTGGACTTGTACAAAAAGTCTGGGCACATCCATGGGGTCTGTGCACATTCCCAGGGTCTGCCCAAACCCCATTCCCAGGCTTATTCCCTGCTTGTCTAGGCACTTCAAAGGTTTACACCTGGCTCTATTATTAGATTTTTCCAGATTCGAACCTCCTGAATCTCTATGATGGCTCACAGGGTTACTCACAAAATCCTTTCCAGTCTGTGGCTTAGCAGCAAGTCTCCAAATTAAACAGGAATAACAGGGCAAGCCTTCTGCCATTCTCAGGGCATTATTTTATTAAACAATCATTTTATTTTATTTTATTTTATTTTATTTTATTTTATTTTATTTTATTTTATTTTATTTTATTTTATTTTATTTT
>JBBMKD010000216.1:55882905-55913918 GCA_037834095.1 Argya squamiceps
TATTTTATTTTATTTTATTTTATTTTATTTTATTTTATTTTATTTTATTTTATTTTATTTTATTTTATTTTATTTGTGGCCCTTTTGTACACTCTTCAGCAGCACACTGTTCCATAGGATGGCAGGGACTGGGGTGTTTGTGGGTTTTAATGAGCCACTTTGAGAAGGGGAACTCGAGTGAGACACCAGCTTCTGCCATGTGTGTGACCATTCCTACTCCAGTTACACTTTGGGTGAACTTCAGCCCCAGCAACAATTTGAACAAGTGCCATGTAATGACAGTAAAAGTTCTTTGTATTTCCTCAGGCAAACCTAGGGCTCTGCTCAGCTTCTCCATGTGTCCTATGCCAAAGACATGTGGGCACTTTCCTCTCCTGGACTTGTTGTCAGTAGAATTTCCTGACACGTTCCACCTCTTTTCTCTGTCACCACTTTTATTTCCTGGAAAAAGGAAAGAAAAAACTCACTTTTTGACTAATCACTGGGAATTCACTTGCATCCAAGGCTGCTGCCAGGACCATTAGTTGGAGGTCACAGTTCAGTTTGTAAATTGGGTGTCTTATTTGAGCTCTCATGGAAAAAGGCATTTTTTTCTAAAGGAAAACAAAATTTCTGCTCTGCTTCTAATTAGTTGTCTGTTGTCCCTGCAGGATTAATTACTGCCTTCTTCACGCGAATCATCAAATGCTATTTGGCAACAGGTTTTTTTTTTAACTTTATTTTAGGTATAATTAGGAGTCCTGGCATTACAAACAAGCTCAGTCAGGTTGTACCTTAAAATCAAAGCTGAAATGTCACCTCAACTAGTAGTTTATACCCAGCTTTTGAACACCAACAATCCCATTGCACTCAGTGCATGTTCACAGCTCATCCCTTTGAGGTCATCAGTGAACATCCTTCTCCTGAAATCAGTCACAGAAGGGGTTTTATTCTGCAGGGTCCTCCCACAACGGGACTTTTAAAAAAGGATTATGGGTGCAAGGATGCAATGGCACCTCCCAGCTCCTCCTACTGCCTGTTGATGGTCTGTAGATTCCCAGACACATCTTTTCTATTTAAAGGAAGGGCTGAGAGCCACCAGCTGCCTAATTCTATCAAGTGGTGAATTGAATTTATCAGGTGAGAGAGGCAGTAGCCAGCAATAAAGGCAGGATTTGGGTTTTAAAAATCTGCCTGGTGGGAATTGGGCAAGCTACCAGGAAGACAATAAAGGATTTATCTGGCAATGCATGCCAAAGGAATGCTAAACATGTGAGCAGGAGGATTTATTGATACCAGTGGAAAAGCTCATTAGCGTTGAAGTGCAAAGCAGGTCTGTAAATGTACCTTTCAGCTGTCCCAATAAAACCCCTGCACTCAGACAAGGGGAGCTGGGGTTCCTTTCTGTGGAGGGTAGAACTGGCTAACGAGCTTTCCCAGAAAACTTGCACACAAACCTCTCAAATGTAATAGTTGGCACTATTTCACTTCCATGGGCACATTTCACAGCTGACCTCAGTGTCAGCCTCCCCCTGCCCCTGGATTCACAGGGATTCAGAGATGCTCCTAAATGCTGCAGCAGCATTTCTCCTAGGGCAGGTTTGTTCCTCCCCCTTACTTGTCACTGATTTTTGATTTTTTGCCCTTTAAGAGATCTGCAGTCCTGTGAGCAATGTGGGACACCCCAACAAAGCTGCAGCTTGTGGGGCTGCAAGCAGAAGTAAAGGTTCACCATATTTTGTCTGGAAAACATGCCAGCCATAAAAATACTGTTGCTAACTGTTTAAAGCTCCAATGCCTTATCAGCACAGTTTATGTAACAAAATCCCATTAGTACTGCCAACCGTTCTCACATGAATTAGGACATGATATGCTTCATAAATCTTACATACCTATTGACTGTTCTTATGTGTAGAGACTTGGTTGGGCTAATGTGCTGGTGTAGCTGTGTATCTTGAGTTAATTTTTGTGTTTTGAAAGCCACATAATGTGAAGCAGGATATTTTTCCACAACGAAATGCAGTGTTTTCCTTCCTTGTTTGTTTGTTTATACCTTTTCTCTTTCTCTCTCTTTCCTTCCTCCCTTGTTTTCTTGCCTAGATCATTAGGCTAGCAAATTGTAGAAATGGGGAGATTGATTAAGTGATGTTGCATCAGCAGATTTAATGAGGTAATGATCTGTTTTGCTGTTTGTGTTCAGAAGAAATAATATGCTAATAAGAATTGTAGCAAGAGCTGATTTTTTAATGTCCTGCTTAAATAGCAGCCAGTGACTGAGTGGCTCAGTAAAGTGGTCTCAGCAGATCTTCCAAACTGTGTTCTCTGTTTTGGAGGTAAATATTTTCAAGTTTTGAGCATCTTGTGTAAATATTCTTTCTGAGGTCAGTGGAAGTCTTTCCATTAATTCCTCTAACTCCAACCCAGTTCTCACTGAGGGACCAGGACACTGAGTCCCAGCGTGGGCTGAGCTTTCTCAAAACTGAGAGCTGTGGGTACTAGAATTTTAATTTCAGGCCCTTGTTTAATGCAAATGGGTCCAAGATTTCATGCCCTACTAAATGCTGCGTGCTGAATGCAGAAGTGTAGAGGATGTGTTTGAAGATTGGGACAGCAAGGTGAATTGCCATAAAAATCAGCTGAACCAAGCAGGGAAAGGGCACTTCTTAATTAACACGTATTTGAATCCAAAAGACATATTCTTGGTGTGTGAACTGTCAGTAATTTCCATCCAAAGCGACTGCTCAAAATTCATGACTGTCTAGAATATCCTTGCACAAGGCAGATATGTACATAAGCTGTGCAAACTCTCTCTGGGGAGAAGCACGGTTAAAAATAAAGTTATTATTGCAACCACAGAGAGAGACGATGACAAAGACAAGAGGCTGAGCACCAGGTGCTGTGAGACTGAATCCTGCCACGCAGCCCCTCCAGCTGAGCATTGCTGATCCAGGTGTGGGCAGATGTGCTCAACTTCTGAGTCCTGTTTGTGTCTCCTCCTCTCCATCCACACCTGGAGCAGAGCAGGGAAGGGAAGGGGCAGCTCCTGTGGGGGTTCCTGAAGTGTAACCCCACCCCAGACCAGGCTTTGAAGGCTGAAGTCCTGGCTCTGTGAGGGACACAGGAGCTTTGGCATGGGTTTTAGGCTTCCTCCCCTGCCTCCCCCATCTCTTTGATATGCTTATGAGTTCCCACACACTCGAGGCAACTAGTCATCCTAGGCTCCTAAATGACGAAAAATCTAGGGAATTTATACTGGGAAGAAAGAGGGACAAGGGGTGGGCACAATCTTGCCCGTGTCTGTGCACCCGCAGCTTTGCAGTGGTGTCTGCAGAAGCATCCTGGTAGGAGCATGCTCACAGAATAATGACAATTAGTGGCAGGGGGAGATTATTTTTTAATGAATTGTTATCACAGGGGACCTCATTACAGTCAAAACATTGTACTGTTTTTCTAGGGTTTTTTTCCTTAGGCTTCCCCCCCTCACCCAAAATGACAACTGAAAAACAAACTGAGCAGGAGCTGCTGTACAAGCCTGCACAGAGATGCTGAACCTAAAACACCATCCTGCCCTCTCAAGGTCCCCACGGGGCTGTGCTGAGCACCCAACCTCAGCATTACCTGCCTTCTGTTGCTTTTTCTTCTTCTGCTGAAATGCCAGTGTGAGGTTTTTTTCTTCCCTTGTGTCGCCAGCCCAGCACTCCCCACCCCACATTTGTGCTCTGGTATCTCTCTCCACCCTTGAGCATCTAACAGGGAGTAATCCCTGGTTTGTGGGAATCTCTCCATTAACATTAGTAGGATTTTCAAAGCATAATGAGCTTTAAATCCTCCTTTTTTTTTTTTTTTTAATTACCCTGAGGTCCTTACTTTTTGAGTTCAAGTTTCAAGGTGTCCCATTAGCTGAAAAAAAGCACCAGCTGGTATAATCGTGTTTGTGCAACCCTCGTGGAGAAGTTGGGCAAAACATCTGGTTTTAAAAGCTCATGTTGGAAAACCCGATCTACAGAGTGACTGCAGCTTTTGAATGTATGTGATTCACAGACACTGGACTGTGAGGAGGAAAAGTATTTTGAGAAAACTCTTTTTTTTGCAAGGAAGAAATTGGGGGAAAGGGTTATTGCTCGGGTGATGTTTTTTTGTTACTACTTGCTGCTCTTTGTACACTAGCCAATGCAAATGACATTCATGTTCCCGACAATATTTTTGAACAGCCCAGCTATCTTTTTTGCTGTTGTTAATATACTGAGGATTTGGGAGGATTTTAAATGCCTCTGCCTTTCAGGATTATTTCTACAAAAGCAAACGAGAACTGTATTTTGACAGCAGGAAGCTTATAAAAACCTAGAGAAAAAAAATAATAAAAATAAAAAAATAAAGCTTTTGAAATGGAACAGCTATGAAAGAAATGCACCTCTGCTACCATATCTGAAACCTGCAAAGCAATCAGGAGTTACATCAAGGAAGGACCATCTTTGTACTGAAAATCACACATCAGTTTGTCCAGAGTGGATGCTCCCTTTTGGCCACCCCTGTGAGTGCACAGGAGGAGCTCCTGGGAGCACTTTTGGTGATTATGACTCTCCTGTCACTTTTGGTCCTTGCTGTGAGTGGTGGGTGAAACTGGTTTATCTGTAGCAAGCTTCTTGTTGCACTTTTCTGTTCGCTAAAATTCAACAACAAAGGAAAATCGTGGGTCACTTTAAAGCGTTGGCAGACAACTGTTTCTAACCCAAAGGAAAATGGGTTTTAGCACAATGAACTGTACTTCTTCAGGGAGGATCAATGTTGATTTTTTTTTTCCACACGTCTTTATTTACATGTGGCTATATTTTCATTGATACAGAATAAAAAGTGCATT
This sequence comes from Argya squamiceps, assembly GCA_037834095.1. Classification (NCBI taxonomy): domain Eukaryota; kingdom Metazoa; phylum Chordata; class Aves; order Passeriformes; family Leiothrichidae; genus Argya; species Argya squamiceps. Next base: position 55,887,743 of record JBBMKD010000216.1, read on the forward strand.
TTATTGACCTTGAGTGTTTGTGTCCTTACTTTTCTTGAGCACCATAAAAGCGATAGCTCTTGTTTTCTTGACCAAAGCAGAGCACAATTTGTTGAGATTAATGAGCAAAACATAATCTTATTTTTAGGTGGTTTGGGGATGAGGGAGATACATAAATCTATTGTTAGAATGGAGCTTCTCTACAGGACAATAGGAACAGTTCTTGACCCTCCTCCTCATTAGCCTGAAGACAATAGGAAATAAATCAAGCTGAGCTGGTCACAGATACCTCATCCATAAAACTTCTGTAGCATCTAATTCCCTTGCCCAAGCAAATCAGGCTGAAGAGGGAATACTTTATCTAAGTGGATAATAAGTATTTTCTTATAACCTTTTGTTCATAAAATGTTCCATTTTATTTGCTGCAAATGAGTAATCTTGCCTCAGAAAAATGACACTTCAGATAAAAAATGAAGATTTTGAAAGACAGTGGGATAGAGGCAGAAGTGTTTCACTTGGAAATTGAAATAATTTCTAAGACAGGGTTCCCTTTGCTTCTTGTATCATTTGCTTGGTCACAAGTGGCATTCCCTGCCAAGGTACAAGAGACTTTTTTGACATAAACATAACATTGCTGACCTGTTCTTGAAACCACTGTTGCTTTGGTGCTTCTTCAGTGCAGAAACCAAAGCATATGGAAATCAGTGGAGCTTTTTCTATTCCCTTGCAAGTGGCTTTGACCAGACCCAACAGGTTTTGTCCCAGCCAGGAATGGTGTCTGGGTGTGGAGCAATCACAGCTGTGAGGGACAGAGGGGCATTAATTCAGTTTGAGGACAAACCATCCAAATCTAGTTGTCCACAGATAGGTTTTGCCATCTGTAGGGACATCTGCAGAAAATGTCTTCAATTTATGGTGTAAAATACTCATTGGTGAGCTTTTAATTATTTTTACTCTCTGAGCCTACTCTCATCATCCTCAGCTGGGGTGAGGAGATCCTGGGCTCAGGACAGGAGGGAGAACAGGCTAATGCCTTCATGGCAAACACTGGTAGAACAGGCCATAATATCCACTGCTGAAGAAAACAGCATCAGGGACTGGCCCTGCTGCTTGTCTTTTGAAATTGGGGGTGGCTTTTGCCAGACTGGGAGCTGGCAGCATCAGCATAGCAGCTTCTTCCAAGTGGGCATTTGGGAGTGTCAAAGCTGTATATCCCAGCCCTGGGAGCCTTGCTGGAAAGGGAACTGTCAGGATGGGGTATGAAACAGGAATGGATTTATTTGCAGGAGATGATTTGTTGCTGACTGAGAGCACTGATTTGTGTGGTCTTTTGCACCTGTGCCTGAGCAAGCTGGCAACTTCTGTCATTATCCATGGGATGAGCCTTCACCGGATCCCAGACTCCTTCCGCAACCCCAGACAGGGTTTGCATTGTACCCTGCGAGTAGTAAACTGCTCTCCAAAATGCAAAAATGCAGGATCACTCACCAAAATTGCTGAGGCCCTGGGGGAGAAAAAGCACCCATTTTGCTTTGCAGACTGCTTTGCCTGTACACATAACTTCTGCCTAAACAAACCCTGTGGAAGCCAGGGAAACAAGTTAATATATGCACATCTCATTCCTTTTATGAGAGCATCATCCAACATACCTGGATGAAGATTTATTCTCCATGGCTGATGCTACTCCTGATTTAGGATCCAGAAATAAACAACATGTGCAAGCCAATACAGGGCAGGAGCACAAGGCAGAGACAGAGGCTTAGTTCAGTCCAGCTCCTTCCTCACATCAGTGCATCCTTTACAGGCACCTTTCTTACAGAAGCTTTTTCCTAATTGTCCACAGTGATGTTTAACTGGCCAGTCTGGGTGGGGCTTGGAGCAGCCTGGTCTGGTTAGAAGTGTCCCTGCCCATGGCAGGAGGTGGAACTGAATAAGCTTTAAGGCCCCTTCCAGCCCAAACCATTCTGTGATTCTGTGATTCTGTTATTTGGGAGAGAATGAAGCTAAAACGATCATCTTACACACCTGATTAAGTGAAGTAATGAACATGGACCAAGCAAGTTCTTCAGCACTGAAAATTCTCTGTCTGCATAGAAATAAAACAGCTGCTCAGTTCAGGGCACAAATCGAGCCAGGCTTTGAAAGCCACCTGAACTTCTGTAAACGCACAACTCAGAAATGGATAAAGAGAGATATGCCACTATTTTTCTAGCCATATTGAGACCATCTCCTGAACAATAATTTCCATCTAGCCAGGTCTGTCTGAGTAAAGCCTCTTGCTCACTTGGTTGCACTAAAGAAAGTTTATAAATCATTACTTTCAAGCATGAGCAGGCTGGTCCTGCAAGCCTGAGGGTGGAATGTTTGAAGTGTGTGGGCAGCACGGGACAGAGCATTGAGGTGACCTTCCCAAAGAGCAGCAAAACTGTCCCAGGGAGGATTCCTTCACAAGAGCTGCTGCCAGGATTAGTGCTACTCAACACCTTTAGCAGGAGCTGTTTGTGGTGCACACAGAGGGGAATTTCTGAGGAGGAAGGGTGATCAGGCAGCAGAGCAGAGCAGAGGAGGAGTGGCTGTGAGTGCTCTTGACCTGGGAAGGTGCTGGCTGTGAACATTCTCAAGGACAGGGGCTGGCAGCACATCACCAGGCACATAAAAAACATTGCTGGAGCAGAGCTGGAGTGTGCCCTGCCAGGAACTGCCACTGATTGGCAGGAAGATGGACTGACCAATTTAATGAACCTCTTCCATCTCTTGCCTCTGTAATCCTGTGACATTTTCTCCAGGAAAGTAAAATACTTCCAAATTAATCTGATTGCAGTGAAGCAGGCTGTCATCAGCCCCTGGAGAGAACAGAAGGGTGTGATCCATCCCAGCTGAGAGCAGGTGAGACTGCTGCTCCAGAGGTACCCAAAGGGCAGAGGGTGAGCCTCCCACAGGGTGCTGAGTCTGTCTACTAATAATTAGCAGAGAAATAAGAAAAGACAGGATAAGGAAATAGATTGAATCAATTTATTTCCTGCTAGGTAAATAAATCATGGGAAAGAAAAGAACTGAGATGAGAAATAGATGGACAGACAGAAATGAGGGATTAATCAGGCTTGCAATCTACTTATAGGATTATAAATCAGTCATATAGAGACTACTCAAAGAAAAACACATCGCTGTGTGAGATCTAGGGCTGCAGAGCAGACACTATTCAACATGGGAGGAGAATTTGGGCATATTTATCTGCATTTCATATATATATATATATATATGTGTTATAGCATTCAAAGACCTCAGCTCCACTACTCCACAGTGAGGCAGGAGGTAGCAGTGGGAACAGCTGCAGGGAGCCTGCCTGTTCTCAGGTTTAGTCCAGCCATTAGGAACCATCAGAGTGAGGAGCAAAGTAGTGCAAACACAGGAAAGCACATCTCTCACTTAATGGGCAACAAGAGAAAAGCCAATTCTGTGATCATGCAGCACATGGACATTCAGAAGTCACATAAAGGATTCAAAAACAATGGCAAGGTTTTGTTTGTTGAGATGAAAAGGAAGGAGGCAAGAGGATTGGAGAAGCATGATTCTGTCCTTGATGCTTTCCCTCTTCTCCAGTTTCTTATATTCTTCCATTCAGGTGCCAAAAATTAAGGGCTTCCATCAGGAGTGTGGAAAATATTCACTAGAAATAATTTTCCACAGAAACAGAAGAGTGAAGAATGACATCCCTGATTTCATGGGTGGGAGAAAGTCAAGGAGTCTGAGAACACCTAGAGCCTCTCCGAAGTAGCTCAGCCTGTATTCCAAACTTTCTCACAAGGGTTCTGCTTCATGCTTGGGACTTCCTTCTCTAGCAGAATTTTTTAAATGGGAAAAGCCCTGGATCAATAAAGTGACCCTCTGAATTCCATTTGAGGGTCACAATCTGATAACACAAAATGTATTGTTTATCTAAAATGCCCTCATCATCCTTATCTGCTATTTACATTTTGCAGCAGGGCCAGGAACAGCAGATTTCCTGCAGTCAACAGATCACTCACCCTAAAGATTAAAAAATGCTACCTCAGCCTTTCATGGTGTAATTTTTTAATTGTCTATGCAGTGAGCTTTTCTTAATGAAAAAATGAAATGTGCCAAACCATGGTTTCTAAGCCATGTGCAGACTTCTGCATCCCTGTGAGAGAGGAGGCCTGACTCAGCATAGACTCATTTCTAATAAACCTACAGTTTCAACAGGTTGGTAAACTTTGTCCTGGGAGCATATGAAAGTGCAGTGGCTTTACAGAAGACTTAGTTTTCGTTCAGTGAGGTGATGCCTCTTTCCATTTCCCTTTCCCCATTTCTCTTTTCTTTCCCTTTATTCTTTCCTTTTCTCCCTCTCCTTTTATTTATTTTTTTTTCTTCTTCTTCTTCTTTAGCTTTCTTTTCCTCTTGTCTTTTGCTTTATCCTTTTGAGCTCCATGAAGAAATGCAGACTTTTGTTCAGGCCAGTCTGACCTGCAGCATTCAGCTTGGCTTTTTATTCTGGCCAGATGACTTTCTAGCTGTATCAGGGAAAGGAAAAAATTATGGAAGAGATCCAAGACATCAATTGTGACAGCAACTGTATGCTGGCAGTCTAGCACACTCTATATTTCTGGATAAGCTTGCTTGAGACAAAGACAACTAAAGAAAACAAACAAACAAAAACTCCCCAACCTGTTGGAACTTGACAGAACTCACCCCTCACCATATGATATTTGCTAATGAACTTCATGCAGTGAAAAACGTGTGAGAATCCTTCCCGTGGCTTTTTGGGGAGGGTGATAAATTAATTCCAGTAATGTAATAAGCGAGTCTGAAAATGGGTTGTGGTGGGTGGTTGCTTGCCCCCCCTCTGCTAAATCATGCCATAAATGTTTCCCTCAGCAGATGCAGACGCACATAATTTCTTTCGGGATTTTATAACCATGACAACCAGTTTTAAAGGAACGTTTTCGGTTTCCACAGTTTAAATTAGAAGTGTATCCAAAAAGAGGGTTGTAAAATGAGCAGAAGTAAGCCACATCTTCCTCAGAACAATAGAGTGTTGCATTTTTGCTTTTGTTTGTACGTACAAATGTGATAACACAGAAAATAAACCTTCTGTGCCCCCTTTTACTTTAAAAACATTTTTAAAAGAAAATTTTATTCCCATGCTAAAATGCCTTCATCTTAAAGATAGAGAAATTAAATCTTTCCCATTTAACTCATGTTAGATTTAATGATACTGTAATTTATAATGAGTAAAGCATGTTGACATTTAATGCATATGCCTTCTTTGAAGTTACATCCTTTTAGTAGATATGAATTTTGATGAGTTTTACCAAAGGGGTTGAAAGAGTTTAGGCAAGCTAAAAATAACTCAGGAGCAAGTTTAATCTGGGTTAGACAATGTTCCTTTTATTTTACATTGAAATCTCATTAGCAGCAAGGTGGAGAGAACTTTTCAGGGCTTTCAAATAATTTAAAAATCAATGCCAAGCCTTTGGGCTGGAGTCACAGAGAGGACACTACCCAAGCCCAACATGCTGCCAGTCCTGGTAACCTGCAGAACTGGGGTTTCACCCCAAGAGGCTCCTCTGTGCTCCCATTTCTGTTTCAGCCCTGACCTGCTCACCTGGAGCCCAGCAGTGCTCATTAACACAGGTACTGCCCATTTGAGTACCTGAAAGCCCAGGGTTATAGACAAAATATTTGTGCAACACCCATAGAAAGAGAGAAGATGATGATCCTGTCCCAGAATTCCCTAAGCAAAACATTTTCTCCAAATAAAACATTTAGATAGGTCAGATGAGCCATGCTGTATGAACATCTCTTCCTCTCTTGTTTTAAATCAGGCCTCACAGAGAGGCAGGTGCATGCTTTTGCATGGATAAATCCCATCTGTTCCTTGAGGCTTTGATCTGGCAAAGCATCCCACTGTGACCAGCAGAAAACTACGAACCTTTGGTCCCAGGGCCCTCAGAGTGCAGCAGTGCTCCCAGCCTCTGGTTGCAGCAGCCTGGCTACTGCCCTTGTGCTTCCTCTTGTTTCAGCTCCATGTTTTGGCTACAAGAACTTTTATTACTCAGATTATCAACTTGATACTCTGGTGGGTTCATTGTGGTTTAAACAGGGTCCTCAATAGTGCTTTCTCAGTGCTGCTGCTTTGTGAATATCTCTTCTCTTTGCACGTCTCACATGATTAGCCCCTGGTTTGTCATTTGCAGCTCCTATTTCTAACCCAACCTGAAGCAGTTTGCATAATGTCTCTGTGGAGTTGCTTTTGTTTGCCACATTGCCAGAACACTGTGCCAGCCTGGGTGGGTGGTGCAGCCCCTTCTCTTCTCCCAGGGCAGGGTAAAATTCACCTAAAATGTCCTGGGCAATCCCATGGTTCATTCACTGACGCTGTTGTAGACCACAACAACATGAGACTCCAACTTCAGAAGGCTGAAAATTACTCCTTCATTCTTGGGATGTGTCTCCCTTTTTATACTTTTCTATACAGACCAATTTGATTGGTGACAAGAAGACAAACCTCTTCAATCACATTGGTCAGACCAGAGGAACATCAAGAAGAAGTCCCTCCTAGGGAAAGAATGCAAACAATTTACCATTACGAAAACATGTCTCTTGTTTACAGAAAATTCCCTGGGAAAGGAATTTCAGAAAACCAAAAAATCTCAGGCAAAAACCAGGGCTACAATTTACCATGTGGCACATATTAAAACCTGCTTTCTAAACAGGCAGCTTACAACATTCAGCTGATCCTTTCTGTATGAAGTCAGCATTACTCTGGCATTGCTAAGAGGTGCAGGTTGTTCTGTGCTCAGCTGTAGCAACCAGCAAATTCCTCACCCTTGTGACTGGGCATCCACCTGGGGATCCCCCAGAGGAAGATGAGCTTGTTGGATTGCTTATTACAAAACCACTGAGGAATCAGTACTTGTGTAACTTCTCAGAGATGACTGAGGTATCTTGGCAATTCCTCCCCTGCAGTGGAGAACTCCAGCCTTATCCTGAGAAAGTAATTTCAGGCTACATTGCAGTCCAGGTTTCCAGTCTGAGGTTCTCCATCCTCAGAGGGGCTTTTTCTACATGCCCTGTTGCACACCACTGCTGGCTCTGCTAATTGATGGTCCACTCCAGCTGCCTGCCCAGCTGGACACAGCTCTGGGCAGCACACTGCCCTTTCTGCAGAAACACCTCCATGGCCCCTGTGCTGTGACTGTTCAGACCTGTGCCTTGCTTCCTCAGGCTTACAGTTGTGTTCCATTTAAACCCTGGTGGCAAGCCAAAACAAGCCGCTGGTGCAAGGCTACAACAATCAGCTCATGTATCCTTTATCTAATCACATCTTTTCATGCTGAGCAATAAAGTCCCAAATAAATGAAGCAAAGTATTAGCTTCAGAGAAGTGTGGCAGACAAGTGCAACTAGGAGCTGATTATCAGGAGAGCAGCACACCAGGAACAAGCAGGTAGCAGAGAGGTGTTCAGGAGGAGAGGTGGGGTTTAAGCTAGCACAAGGCCTGCTTAGGCTGAGGGTTACAGAAAGTAATAATCTTGTATTTTTTATTACTATCTTTATGGGAAATTTCTTGACACATGGCAGCTGTACAAGCATTAGACCCTACAGCTATAAGAACACACCAGAGGCATCATTTACAGGTTTTCAAGGTAAACGAATGCTCACCAACCCTTGGGAATAACAGGCAAAAATCAGCAGAGGAAGATATGACCTCAGACTGCTGCATGCACCACCTGGATCTCTGAGGGGAGACAGGCTCATGTATTTTGGCTGTGCACTGCTCACCATGCTGGCTACCGTGGACTGATGCTAAACTTGGTGCTCTGAAAGCACCTTTGATTTCTTTCCTGTTTAAACATAAATTTAATCTGACTTTGATATGGAGAGAGACTCTGCACAACCGAATTTCACAGTGATACAGATTTTTTTTTCTCAGAGTCCAGCTGAATTTTCAGTTCACTGCTGAGCCCTCACTGCTCTCCTGCCCTGCTGCACCCTCTCAGCTGCTGCTGGAGCTGTGCTCAGGGTACAGCATCAGATGTGCACCACTCTTGGCAAAGCCAGGAGGAGCAGCAGTCACTCCTTTGTGAGCAGAACTGAACCCAACAAAGGTAAATTTTGCAGCCCCATTTCCTTTCCCTTTTAGCAGCAGGTCAGTGACGCAATGTCTCTAATTAGCACTCACAGCTGGCCATTGCTGAATTGCTGGGAAATGTTCAGCGGCCTGCAGGTATTTTGCCATCCTCCCCTTTCATTGCTGGCTGCTTTCAGCGCTCCTGCTCTTGGCTGCTGAGCTGCAGAGCCAGCTGTTACACTCTGGTTTTGGGATGAGGTCAGAGGATTTTTGTTACCTGGGTGAACAAAGGAGTGGGCAGAGCACAGACAGAATCTTCCCCAGACTGGTCTAACCTTTGTGATGTCAGGAATTAAAAATAGGTTTGGGTTAGGGGGCATGGTAAAGTCCCTCCCCCTGTAGCCTAGATCTGGTCTAATAAGAAAATGTTGGGTGTGATTTTTCAAGCAGAAGTGAATATGTATGAAAATTTACCATTTGGAACAGGGCTCTTAATCTGTGAGAGATAAGCAGCAACATGATTTCAGTTCAAATCAAAATGAACACACACCCCTATATAAAAATGAGTGCTATACACCTGAATGTATCCCATATTCCCATGTGCATGCAAATGAAATTATTGAAGGCATGGACTGAAGGGAGAAGTAAAAAGTAGAGGAATATGGCCAGTTTTCACCCTCTGGAACAAAAGCTGGTTTTAGAATGACTGCTGAGGAGACAGCACTGTAAAGCAGTGGTGTTCCCACAGTCTCTTTCTCCCCTAGTAGCTAGTGCTACTCCCTCCTTTTTGGCCTCTGCAAAATAAATTAACTTAAGGAAATGCTTCCCAGCCTCAGTGATGCAGGACACCTCCAGGGCTTTGCTTTGTCTGGAGGAGCAGCCTTTTCCACCACGAGCAAGCCTGTGCTGTGAAGGGCAAATGCTAAAGACAGCCAAGCCCACTGCAGGGCTGGGGTCTGCAATCCCACGGGAGAGGAAGCACAGAGCTGTGAGTTGGCTGCAGCAGTGAAAGGCTGGTCTTGTCCCAGCTTACTGGACAAACAGCACCAGTGTTGTCACTAAGCAATATTGCACAAAAATATAATTCGGTTCTATGAATGGCAGTACTCAGAAAGACAAGAACTCCTAAAAGAACAAAAATAGACCATTCTGCAGGTTGTTTTTTTTTTTTTTCAGGAAACATCCTTTCAAATCAGCTATGACACACCTAGCAAACGTGTAAGGCTTGATAGGGCTGAGTGGTGTATTAGACTCCCTTCCCAGGGCTCTTATCTTAATTTTATCACAGCTCTCAGGAAATTAAATGCATTTTATACCATTCCTTCATTTCTGATGTATCTGACCTTGGTCTAGATTTAGTTTTTTCCAGCTGGCTCAAATTGGACACTCATAATCCTTCCTTTCTGCTGTTGCTGAATCTGAAATATCTGAATTAATGAAGTCTCTTGTTTCGCTATCACATGATCTAGGCTGCCAAAATATTTACTTTCTCCCTGAGTGATGTACAAAAGAATGAAAATGTAAATTGTCTACGTGCTCCTTCAAGCTTTACTTTACATATAAACTACTAACCTTGCTGCCTTCTACTTCCCCAGCTGTACACTGCAATGCACAAAGAATGCTCAAATTCTGTCAAATTTAACCACAAGTATAAATATAATCCTGGGCATGATGGGCTTTAGACCCACTTAAACTGCAAAAATCAGCTTAACCGAACTATCTGCTTATACTGTATCTTTGGACTAAGTCCCTCAGATATATAGCTCCCAGCTCACAGGATAAACCAAACGATATATTAGGAACTCGAATGAAACCATAAAGATTAGGGGTAGCTAAGACTTTAAAGTCCTTCTAACATTAATTTGAAAGTGGAACCTTTCCCTAATGGGAGAGGAAAGATGAAAACCTAATAAAAAAGCCTTGTACTTTATGCCTCATCTAATGAACGATGCTGTAACAAATGTTAATAGTTAAATAAGGCAAAAACCATTAAAGTGCTGTTGCTCAGGCCCTACTGTCAGCTGGAATAACTCCATATCTTCAATGAAGTGAAAGCCAACTCAGGAACAGCAGATGACCTGGTCCACTGTGTTTGTAAGGAGGCAGACAAACATCTCATCAGAAAAACTTTCCTTCATATTTTCTCCACACTTCTGAACATACAGATGGCTGGAGCAACTTTCCACTTTTCAGCTTGCAGCCTGGTGAAAGGAGACAAATCCCCACCTGTTTGGTGCCAGAGCCAAGGTACTCTGAGTGCCCAGGTATCCATGTTTCTGCAAACTAGCTATGTGCCCTAGCTTCCAATAAATCTGTATTTAAGAACACAAATAGTGTTTTCTTCCACCCCAGCCTGTAGGAAATACCCTTGGGATGAGATAATTAGGTGCAAATAAAGAATTCATTGGGATCAAATCCCAATAAATTGTATTAAATAGAATTATTAATTATATAATTAATACAATTAATTAATTAATTATAATTAAATATCAAATCCCAATAAATAGTAAAATCGCAATAAATTGCATTGTATTTAGCACAAAATATACAGAAAAGGAATCTTATCTCTTGATGCTTCGCTTTGGTCCAGGGGGGAACTTGAGAAATTTGACTGGGACGTCAGAAAACTCACGGAATTCAGATAAAAGATGTGCAAATTTCTGCAGCTGGAATTATGAAGGCAGATCAAGTAGAAGCAGACAATATAGCAGGGGAAAATCTCCACAAATTGCCATTTTGGAGGTTCAGGGAAAAACCTTTCATCAGGAGGGTGCTACAGTCCTAGAGCAAGCTGCACAGGCAGGTGATTTTAGGCTCATTCTTGGTGACTTTCAAGACACAGATAGAAAAAATCACATCTGACTGATAAATCAGACTACAGATCTCCTGCAACAGATGTGCCATTCTTACTCACCTTCCTCTGCTGGTAAAACCTTCATTCTCCCAGATAAATGGAACTTCTATGGTATATCACAAAGTTCTGACAAAGCACAGGTGTCTTTGAGCCTCTGAGGAAAACTTTTGATCAGAATTTTTTTTTCTTTGCGGCAATCTGTTATTGTTCTTCATGTCCTCTCAGTATTGAAAATGGAGAAAAGAAGTACTGCAAATATCAACATAATAAAAAAAAAAGATGAACTGGTAGCAGTGTGTCTTCTGCTTTCACTACAGGAACTTTGTCTTGTTTGAAAGATGAGCTCTACCTAGAGAGCCAAAAATCATTTATTATGGGTAGATATACCAACAGACCTTTGCTTGCATGAATCCAAATGGAGGATGGGCCACAGGATCAGCTGGTGCAAATTCAGCATCTAACAGTCAGTGGAAATATTGGGATTTACACCAGCTGAGATATGGCTTTCTGTTTCTATTTTAATAAATTATCTGAGAGAATAAGTTTCATCTTACTAGCCTGCCATAGTTCTATTGAGATGTTTAACCACTAACACAGTCACTATGATTTTAGTGAAACCACAAATGAAGCATCTTCTCTGCCGTATAAAGGACATCTTCTAGCTCAGACTGATTTTAGAGGTGCTAATTATATTAATGTTGCAGGAACTGCAGTAATTCACTTCTAAAATCCATTTAATTTCTTTTTAATTACTCATGTTTACCAATTCCTTTCGATTCAGAAAAGGCTCAAAATTGCAGTTAGCAAAAGAGGCTTGAAGTGGAATGATTAAGAGCATCTGGCATATACATAATTATACCAGGCAATTTATTCCACCATTACCATTTCACTATAGCCATGGAAATGAGCTGGGGCTGGATTCTATCACTTTTCTGAATATTTACAAGTACCTTACTACACAGACAGCTTCACTGATACAACTGGCAATAATTAAAGTGTGTAACACTAGATCTTGGGAGAAACAGTGGTAGATTCTTTCTCTTGCTAAGTGGAGATGCCAGCCCCAGATGTGTGGTCAGCTTTGTCCATCAACAGATTTAGGCAAGTTTGAGTTTATCTGAAAAAATGTTACCTGAATGTAACTAAATATGGCCAAAGAAAAGTATGAAATAATACTAATGTCATGTTGATTCTGCAAAGATTTTTGTCTTTGGAAGAAAACAAAAGGAAAAAGTCAGGCTATCTCACACCCTAGTGTTTCAAGGATCTTTGAAGTTTTAACATTTCATTCTTGCTTTAAAATGTTACATGAACATAGAGGGGAAATTAATTAAAGGATTTTGCTTTTAAACCATGTTCAACTTAATTCTCTTTTGTGAGACACTTAAAAGATTCATGTTACTTGAAATTTGTGCATGGCCAAATTTCCAAAGCAACTCAAAGATAGGCTCTGATATTCATAAATATATTTCTGCCTCAGTAAGTCTTTCACTATGCAAATGGTGAGACTGGTTGATCAGAGAAACCCCTTGTGGACAAGGATCTCTTAGTTTTATTCCCTAATTGCCATATTTTTCAATCCCTTTGTGCTTTGCAACCACTGACCAGGCACAATTCAGACCATCTCCTCGGAAGTGCCATGAGCCACAGAGTTACCAACAGCTCCTATTTCCTATGGTCCTGGAATAACATGGAAGAAAAAATTGTTGAAAGTATTCCAGGAGGATTTAGCCAATGTCAGGAGTTGTAATAACCTAGGAGAATACATCTTCTGACAGTATTGCAGGATGACTTGACCAGTATCAAAAGTAACCTTAAGACCCAGATGACTGCAGGGAGCCTGACTCCTTCTGTACAAATTCTTTACACAGAAAAATGAGTGGAAAAGAAACCAATGAAATCTAGGTTCCTTTCTCTGCAGCATTTCACAAGAATAATATTGCCATCCCATTAATTTAGCATCTCAATAGTCCGATTTGAAAATTCTGCAGCATGGATTTCCATGAGACATGTAATGGAAAAATCCAGCCCTACTGTACAGTCAGAACAGCTCCAGCTGCAGTGAGCCAGGGCTAGGTAATGAAATTTGGGAGGGATATTATTTGAAAGTTTGAAAGTTTGGAAGTGCTCAGTCAGTCACCACCACCACAATCCAGGGCCCCCACAGCTCACCACTCTGGCCAGCTCCACCTGGACTGGTCACCTCATTTCTGTGCATCAGCAAGGGCTCAGAGGAGGTGGGCTTGTGCATGCTCACAAAATTATTTTCTCACCATGAAACTAATTACTAAAAGAGTGCTGATCCAGGCCACCAACCACCCCGCTTTATTTTTAAGGATGGCAGGAGTCACTTTGTATGCTACCTGTGTACTGCAAGTAAGCAAAACTCTCCAGTTTAATACGTAAGCAATATTGTCCAGGACTATTTTCCTTGTGCCATTTCTTCCAGTTCTTAGCCCAGGATCTTTTTTCTTTTGCTGTCTCCTGTTCTTATCATTCATTTGTTATTGGCTCCTAGCTGCCATGTGGGACTGATTTCCTTTTTCATTTAGGCAGCCTGTCAATTCTGCCACAAAATTGACTCTTACTTTTCTTTTCTTGTGGTTTTGTGTGCCTTTTGCTCCATCTTCCTGTTTGTTCCTTTGTGCAGTTTCAAAGCACCTCACTTTGGTCTATATTACTCTTGTGAATATGAGTGATGATTTTATTGAAGATTCAGCTTTTCTTCTGTGTTCCCTGTCTGCCAAATATTGAACCAAGCTATTTCAGAGACTACTTTTCAAATCCAGGCACCAAAAAATGCATATGCTTCCTCCAGACAGACTTTATAGGATGCAGTCCAAACTTGATTTGAGTTGGCCCAGCAGCTGCCTCTATACACTAACATTAGCATTTCCCTGCATAAACTGAGTCTTAAAAAATTCATTGAAGAATATTTTATTCTGAAAAAACCCCTAAACCCAACCAAAAACCAAACATAAAAACCCCTCACAACATTTTTATACAAGATGCATGTTCCTGCCTCAAATTTAGATTACTTTCCATATATATCTTGCCTGGGCATACTTTCAAATTTCTGCAAGGGAATTTCTTTCATACTCTTTCAAAGGCTGAATGGAAAGAATTTAATTTTTTGTTTTTTTTATTCTAGTGGCTGTTGTTTTCATGTGAAATACTTTATTGGCATATTTGCATGTTTCTTGCCATGTGCAAATTTTGCATCTGTGGCCAAGTCATGACTTGATTCTTCCTTACAGAGTCAAGATGACTCTTTGTGTTTTAGCTGTGGAACCCCTGATTTAAATCTGTCTAATTGAGGTGTTATATTTTAAGTCTGGCCTGCACAGCTCAGTGACTCTCAGTTTTCCTGGTTAACACAAAACTGTGCACTGGTACAAAGGGCACCTTAAATCTTCCTTCCTGCAAACCATCCTTTGGTCACCAGTTCTCAACCCATTGAGACAACCAAGATAATTTTCAGGACATGTCTGATGAAGATTCTCGAGCACAGAACTGTGACAGTTATCCTTACCATTGGGGTAAAGATATAAATATTGTATTTTTTTTAATATTTACACGGATACTTCTGGCCACAGCGTCAGTCCACTTAGCAGAAATTTCACATGAAGACAGATCTGAATAGACTCATCAGTCCACCCTAATTATTTTGGAACTACATTGTTGCTGTGAGCAACATAAGATGAAAAACCAGAGAAAAAAAATTTAAAAAGGTAAGGAGGGGAAAGACAACTGAAATAAGTAGCAAAAATAGAAACTCAAAGAGTAGCTGCTCCAAAGATTTTATTTTTATTAAGTGTTTGTTTTCCTAGGTCTCAGATAACCCATTTCTAGCCCCATGTAAATACAAACATGCCACTACTGTTCACTCTATCTACTTTGCAGACAAAATGGAAATGTTAGCCCTCAACGATGGCAATTTTCATTCTTTAATCAGATTTAAACATAACCTTTATGATGTTATAAATCAGTGTTGGCATCAAATGTTGTTGAGGTGTGCTGCTTTGGGCTGGGTAGAGTTAATTTTCTTCACAGTAGCTGGTGTGGGGCTGTGTCTTGTGCTGAACACGGGGTTGAGAACACAGAGATGTTTTTGTTATTGCTGAGCAGGGCTCACACAAAGCCTTTTCTGCTTTTCCTACAATCACACTGATAAGGAAACTGGGGGTGCAGGTGGGGTTGGGGGGGACACAGCCAGGGCAAGTGACTCCAAATGTTCCTCTCTGAAAATTCATATAAGGAGAGGTTGCTTGGGCTTTTTGTTTCTGTTTTGATTATTATGATTTGGGGGTTTTTTCTCACTTCTTTTTAGGTAAAAAAGCTTGAGGAAAAAATTTAGAGCTTTGAAACAAGAATAAAAGAGAAGAGGAAGCATATTTTCCTTTTCTGTCTTAAAATAACATTGGCGAGCCTTTCTGTTTTGTTTTGCTTTGTTTTGCTTTGCTTGGTTTCAATAGAAACCATTAGCACACTTGGATTTAGTGCAGGTGTGTTCTTTGGGGTTACAGCTCTGCCTTTCCCTGCTGTTGTCAAAATCCACCAAGCTATAAGGCTCAGTTTAGTAGGTTTTTTTTTCCTCTGAATTTGGCTGTTGATACTTTTGAAGGTGGCAGTTTTCACCTCACATCTCTCATGCAGCTGGGCCCATGGTGCAGCACCTGCTGCAGCCAGGGGTGGTGAATATGGAGCTGGAATTTCTCTTCCATCACTGCTGAGTCTCACTGTGCAGCAGTCTGAATGAGGGACAGAAAGAAGAAGGTGAAGGAGGTGAAAAGCACATGAAACTTGAAGCACTGGTGGGGCAGGAATTGGGGCAGGGAAGAAAGAGGGAGATGAGTTTGGGAGGAGAAGCCATCAAAATGACAGAATGGAGAAAGAATGAAGAGGCAAGACAGAGTCTGAATTAAGGAGAAGGGTTTAAGGATTAAATGGCACAATAGAATAAAGAGAACAAAAAAACAGGTTGGAGGTGGAGAGCTGAAGAGCTCAGGTTTATGGACAGAAGAACAGAGGGATCCAGTTGGGATTTCCAAGGAAAAACAACGAAACTTTGAAAACTTTCATTAGAACTCTCTGAACATCTTCAGACACCTCAAAATCTGGTTGTGTTACTACAGTGATAATCCCAGTTGGTGAGGGACAATCTGCTGGTGCTCTGGAGCAGCAGTAAAAGGCTTGAAGCCACGCTTTGCCCAGTGAGGAGACAAAAATTGTGTCCACTCAGGTGCTGCAGAGTCAGGAGGATTAGATGGTGATCAGTCAATTAAAGACCTTATCACAAAATGTCTGCAGAAGTGGACTTGTCATGAGTTCTTTAACCCTTGTGAGTGCATAACTCTTCACTTGATGGTACTCCTGGAAAGTGACAGTTTTCCCTGTCTCAAAGGATGGTTTAAGGGTTTTGAAGCACTTCATGGTGGTGGCTTTCCCCTGACTGTAAGTGAGCTCAATACCAAGCTGTGCTAAAAGTCTTACCCTTATTTTATGTAAATTTTCCTAAGGGAAGAAAGGCTCCTTAAGGTGTGAAAATGCAGCAGTGTCAAAAAGACCACACTGAGGTGGGAAACAAAGCAGTAAAAAAGAGAGAAGTCTGCAATTTTTTTGCTTAGAAAATGCAACATGTAGCTCTTTGGACTTCTAAGGGTATTTTAAATCCATTTCACACTGCACTTAAACTTGTTCCATTTAAGAATTAGCTGATAATACCATTTTCTATCTGTCTTTTTCCTCCTAGTTGATGAATAGAGGCAAGGAAGTCTTTATCAGTAAATAATAAAGCAATTATTTTTTTAACAATTTCAATTTCTCAGTTGAAATAAATAATGAAACAATTATTTTTTCTCAAGTCCTTTACAGAAAATCAGCACACCCTGTCTCTGAAACATATTAGTAGCTCACAGACTTTTACTTCTAACCACAACAAAAAGACATTGCTTCTCTCTTTACCATTGCTACCACTTGCAGGGATGGTAAATGCTTTAACTTAAGCAACTGATCACCTCACATCAGCCTACAAGGAGAACATGAATTGCTTGGATAGCACAGCTTTTACTTTAAATCTCAAATTCTTCCTTGATTAAAATACTTCCTGCCGCCTGCTTCTGTACTGACAGGGTTCTGCCTGCAGGCACACAAACTGCAAGTGGCCAGACATAAAAAAGGACACAAACATGGGACAGCACAGTATGTTTCAATCATGCCATCAGTGATATAAAAAGCACCAGTTTTGGAGGGATGTAGTATGTAAATATCCTGTAAAATTCAGCTGACTTGGTGTTGCTGATTCAAACAATAAACCCAAAGAAGCTCTCCAGGTTATTGATTTCTGCCATGCATTGTATGCATTTACGTAAATCTAATTAAAGCCCTGCGCCTAACCCAATTACGAGCTATTCCCTTAAAGCAAGTTTTATATTTATTTAAGCCTGGCTGTGCCAGCTGTGAGAAATAACCCTGGATTTGCATATAGTTATTGTAACAGCTGAAGTGGTCAGAGAAACACACTGAGGATTTCGCCTTTTTCCTAATGGATCACGTGCTTGTGGATCAGGACTGATTTTGGCTTTATCAGGTCGCTGAATTTTACTGGATTGGTATATTTCTGCTATCAGGTTTCTCAGAACAAGTTGAAAGTAAAACTTAAAGTTTCAGCTTTAGGGTTAGCTGAGGGACAACAGCAAAACCCCATATAAAACCCAGTACTACACTTAAGGCTTCCTACAGTAGTTCTACACCATGGTTCTGAGAGTAATAGACAACATGTAATCTTTTCTACCATTGGATGAAATATCAGATTCAGGAGGGGGAAACTAGACTGAACTTTTCTTTCCAGGAGTGGAGCCAGCCCTGAACCTCCTTGTCCTCCCCAGAAGCTCTTTGAAGAAATGCCCTCACTCAAGGCTCAAATCTATGCTCTCCAGTTTAGGAAGAACAGCTAGCACAGAAGAACCTTCCTAAGCCCGGGGAAAGGGAGAAGGAGGATAAATCTGGTTGAACCTTGTAAGAGAAGGGATGGTGAAGCAGGAAAGTCCAGGTAGGCATTTGCAGAGTCAGTGAGGAAAGAAGGGGAAAGGAGAAGACAGGGAGGCAGAGCAATGGTGAGGGTGAAACAGAGCTAAAGTGGCTGTGAGCAGAGTGAGACTGGGACAGCAGAGAGTGACAGTGGGAAGAGAGGACACAAGATGTTCTCCAGTGAATTATACACTGTTCATCACTCTAAGGCAGGAATTGATGCTGTTGGGTGGAAAGCCCAGGTAAATTCTCACCTATGACTCTCAGTAAATTACTTTTCCTTTCTTTTCTCTGTTTCCATGCTCTTGGGGGCATCTTAGCAGGTCGGCAGCTTAGAAACTATCCCAATCCAAGTAGCACCTTCCCAAGAAATATTTCAGCTCCCAGCAAAGTGCCTGCAGAGGCAAAGCTGCTGCTGCAGAGCAGCACGACAAGGAGCAGCCTCTCCTCATGTGACCTTTACTAAAACGTGGGCTTTAGTACAGTGCTGCAAGCATCCCCCTGGGGCAAATGAGATTGACGTGGCAGCTGAGCACATGTACTGCCCAGCTCCAGGATTTCAAACTACATGCCACTTCCTTCCAGTTGGAGACAGTTTATGAGCTTGAGCAGGCAATAAAAGCTCCTCTCTCCATGCTAATGAAATGTCCAAGTCCTGATGGATTAGTAGTTTTCATATCAGATTATACATGCATTTTTTGCTGATAAAGACAGAGAAGTCACTCCTATTAGGCTTTCAGATTCTGTTAGTAAAAATACATCTCAATAGAGCTCAGTGCCTATGGGATGCAAACAGGACAGAAAAGGCAGTAACACATGATGGACTGTTCAAAAACTCTGCTTTCCTTCAGCTGGCCAGAACAGAGTCAGGCAATGTGCACAAAGCTATTGCTGATGTGGAAAAACCCTGTGGACACTTTCCTAGAGGACCATTCACAGCCCCAGTCCCTGGAGCTGTTCTGCAGTCATGGTCAGATATGGGGCCCCCAGAGAAATGGAAAATTCTCCCACTCCCTTCAAAGAGTCCAGGTCCTATTTATTCCAGAATCTACACCTCTTGTCTCTTGATGAAACCTCTGAATGAGGAATGACCCCAGACTCAATGCCTCACCAGTAACTTTCCACCCTAAAGAACTGCAAGCATTATTTTGGATACAACACCACCAATTCCTCCAGAAAGCTGCTTAAGCCGTATCTGTGCTGCTAAAGGAAACAGCCTCAGCACAGGTGGAAGCAGCTGGCTCACATCTCTGCTGTTTAGAGCTCACCCTTTCTCTCCTGAGTTTGTCTAGAAGTGAGTTGCATGGGTTGACAGCTGAGCTGGAAAGTGAACTATCAGCTAAGCAACACCAATAGATTTCCAGCACTTAAGCTGGCTCCATGCCTTTCCTTTAGCAGCACAGATATTCCCTAGGAGCCTGGTAAATGGTGGGCCAATTGCTGTGTGGTTGGACTACACTGAAACTGTGATGCTGGAGAGTGAGCTCCGTGCACAGGGCAGTGACCCAGCACAGCCACTCCAAGACTCCACCGGCAGGAGTGAATTCCTGGCTCTGGATCTCCCACCTGCAGCTCCCCACAGGTGCCCAAATGCTGCATCTGAGACCCTGAAATCCCCCCTGCAGCAGTGCCTTATCACCTGTCCCTTTGTGCTTTGCAAGCCAAACCTTCAGTGTCTCCTCTGTGGAAGTAGTTTAATAAAGTGCAGGACAAAATTGACTCAACCAGAGGGTACTTTGCTGATATTTTGTACTCATGGCTGGTTTTTTGTGGGTTTTTTTGTTTAGTTTTTTTTAAAATTCTTTACCTTTTGGAAACTCTTGCATTTGTGATTTTGGACCTTAATACAGCAATGCCATTTTCCATTTCAATCAGTGCCCCCTCTCTCTCCCCCTCTTCCATTTCTGACTGAGTCCAAGGTAACTTTTAGAAAGGAAGGAAAAGTGATAGATGAATTATGACATCTGAAGTCACAAAAAAAACTCTGAAAGGAAAATGTAATTAAGAAATAAATTGAAAAATGGAAGCACCTGTGATACAGTGACCAGGAATGATTATTTTAGGGGAGAGACCATCACAGGCAGCTTAATTCCATTTCATTCTGTTGCTTTGGGATTTGGACTGTTTGCTCATTTATTTGGATAAATGGTAAGCCTATTCTACTTGCACTGTTAGATGTAATGAGTATTATTTTGCATTTAATTAAAATACTGACACATTCCCGCCGATAGAAAAGTTTCCATTGCTTTTCAGAAAGTGCTGGATCATTTGATTTATAAGACATAGTTATTAACTGCTCAGCAAACACCTGGAATGGAAATAATTTTACCTGTTGGGAAAAGCACTGCCGCTCTTGTAAAAACAGAGGTTTAAAAGAGACTGAACTGTCTGGAAGAAATTCAAAGTGGGAAGGGAAAATTCGCAGGAGGGCGACTGCAAAAATGGTAAAGTGACATTTTGAGTGTCATTTGTATCAGTCATTGATCAAAATGACTGATACAAATGTAATTGCACATGGAAATGTGAGTACACTGGGACAGGAAGCATTGCTGAACCTCTGCAAAGTTTGGATTCTGTAGCTGGAGTGGGATGAGTTGCAATAAAAGAACTGATATCTGAAAAATGACAGAAAGGGACTGAGACAACGCTTCCCACAGTCTGAATTTGCATGATATAACAGGGAACCTTTTCCTAGGTGAGTTTTCCACTTTTACAGTAGCATTCAAAGTTGCTTCATTGCTGTGGGAGACGGTGAGCAGAGCAGGAGACAAACCAAAAATTGACCCAAAGTTCAGAATTAAAAGTGAGAGAAATTCTCCCCAACAGAAAGCTTGTGCTGTCACTCTCTTCCAGCTGCCTCCTGACATTTCTTCTGCCCAAAAGCAAAACTGCTCTTCCCAATACCAGGACTCTCATTCCTACCAAAGATTAAACATCTAGAAATCAGGGAGGAGGGCAGTGGATCTCTCTGGAAATGCCTGCTCGGTTCAGAGCTACATCTAACAAACTCACAGCATTGAGGTCTACCTTTTCCAGTGATGTTTTAAAAATAAAGTCACTCCATTTTCCAGGGTTTCTGCCTTTTGGATCAAAAAGGAACTGGAGAGCTGCCACAGCTATCTCTATTGCTACAGAGGAAGAATCAGGTCCCTTCATGTCCTGATGGACTCAGTCATCACTTGGTGATGGAAGCATCCACGAGATACCTTGTTATGATGGGAACAGACTCTGTTTTGGGATACTGGAAGCATCAGAGCTTGTCTCCAGCCCCTCACACTTGCAGGTCCTACTCACAGGACCTGGAAGCAAGGTCCCAAGGAAGATCATGTCTAACAGCACAGAAGTACATTTCTCAGATGGATCTGAAGCCATCCCATCACCACAGAGCACTAAACCCTGTCACTATTTCTTTCCAAAGGTGCAGGAGACTTCTGACCTCTTTTGTTTTAAATTATCAGTGGCACAGGCAGCCTTTGGTAGAAATTAACATTGTGGCATAAGGAAGGCTGCCAGGATGTGCCAATATCTCTCCTTCCTAGTCAAGCTAGGAGGTTTTTGTTTGTTTGTTTGGTTGGTTGGTTTTTTGTTTTTCTTTTTGTTTTTGGGGGTTTTTGTTTGTTTGTTTTTTGGTTTTTTTGTTTTTTAAACCTCTAAAGACAGAGAGATGTCTCATGTCAAATACTTGTACCTCAGATGATTTCGACATGCCTTAGTTGAAAGGCTGAAGGAAAATATGATAAACAAATTAGGAATACAAATACAACAAATGTTATAAGTGATTTCAATTCACAGCTTTGACAGCACTTTCAGGGTGGTGTTCACTTCTGTGCTGTTACATAATTAGGAATAGAACCTTAACAGATGAAAAAAAAAGGCTGAAGCTGCGTAAAGGCACCAAGGCATCACAAGGGAAACCAGGGAAATGGATGAGATGACATTAGTCTAGGTACTGGATTTATTAAATCTAAAGTACTTATAAAAAATAGAGAGGAAAATTTTAAAATTGCTGCAATTAATTGTTACCAGAACTCTGAGGTTTTGAAACAGCAACAACCTTCATAGAGAATAACTGAGATGAACTTATAACTTTTTTTTTTGTCCTAAGCTTCCATGAAAAACATGCACAGAATCTACTTAGGAGTACATCAGGCTTGGAAGAAATCTAGAACTGGTGTAGACAGCAGTGTTTCAAGCACTAGTGTCTCTGTCTCTAGAGCTGGGCAGATGAATGTGGAAACATTTCACACAGCAACTCTGGCAATTAGAGCAGGTGAAAGTTTAGTGAAAGTATTTTTACATTAGGAAAAATTACATTTTAGCATATTGAAACCACATTACAAACATAGGGTCATACTGAGGGGCAAAAAATTCCAAGGACAAACCAACACACATAACCTTTTTCAAAACAAATATTTCAATATTGTTGCAACTGAACAGAATCACAGCTTATGGAATGGCTGAGGCTGGAAATATCCCTGGAAGCCACATAGTCCCACACTCCCAGACTCAAGAAGAGCATCCTAGGTCAGGCTACCCAGGGCAGCCCATCTAACAAGCCTGTTTTTGTCCCATTCCCAGAACATGACCCACCTGCATTTTACAAAAGTCCTCAGATGCTTCTGAAACAAACACTGATGGTCAGGACCATGGATTTGTTAAAGTTACAGTGTGAGGTTATTGGAACAAGCTCTCTTTTTCAATATATTTAGGAATTTATTGGCTGATGCCAGCAGCTACATCTGTCCAAGGGAGTAGAGAAATCCTGGGTAGTTTTAAGGATTTGTTTCCCAAATATTTGGCTCAGTGGAATCATGGGGAGCGAGTGGGTGGTCCTCGATGGACTGCACAAAGTACATGCACAGAGTGGATACATTTATGAATATCCATTTTTAGTTCAGTTCCATGGGTGGTACTGAGCTTTCACTACAGTTCTGTGAGTCTCAGCCCCTGGGGGTCTGCAGGGCAGGCCAAGGCCTCTGCTTTGATAAGAAGATTTCTCCAAATGACCACTTGATGTCACTTGACACCATGCTAATAATCTTGTTAAAGTCCACTTCTGGGCAATAACTAAAGGTTCTTAGAAAAAGATGTCTGAAAATGGGAAAGCAAAGTGCTAAAAAAGTCCTATAAAAACATTATATTTATTTTGCTTACTTGTTCTTGTAAAGTAGTGTTGACAATTGCCAAATTCCTTAAACATCCACAATTTCTTTTGTCTAGAGAACCCCAGGATCACAAAATAATTTAGGTTGGAACAGACCTCCAAGATTATTGAATCCAACTTATGACTGATCACCACCTTGTCAACTAAACCATGACCCCAAGTGCCACATCCAGCTGCTTCTTGAACAGCTCCAGGGATGGTGACCCCACCAGAGCCCATTCCAATGCTCAACAACCCTTTCCATGAATGATTCTTTTCCTGATGCCCAAGCTGAGCCACCTCTGGCACAGCCTGAGGCCATTTCTTCTCATCCTGTTGGTGGTTGCCTGAGAGAAGAGGCCAACCCCCACCTTGGTATTGGTTCCCACTTTCTCCTCCAGAAATGGTTTAGAATTAATCGCTTAATTAATTCTAAACTAATTTGGGATGTGCTACTCACTTTCTGGATGCCCAGTTCTGAAGAGGCATCAAAGAGACACAGATGGTTCTGGATTACCCTTGCACAAATAAGATTCCATTAGCAATCCAGTGTCACCAGTCCTTTTAAAAGTTTTGGCTAAGCCTTAGATTTTCTCTCCCTTACAGCTTCATTCCTGACTGACACTGAGAATTTCACATTTCCCATGCACATGAAATACCAGCTCTGAAAACTAATGCAAGATTCCATATTTCTTCATCTGTCTAGTTCAAAATAAAGTGAATTATTGTTCCCTGACAATATCTTTCATATATCATCATGACCTGAATC
The DNA here is from genome assembly GCA_037834095.1 of Argya squamiceps. Lineage (NCBI taxonomy): Eukaryota > Metazoa > Chordata > Aves > Passeriformes > Leiothrichidae > Argya > Argya squamiceps. Next base: position 55,911,608 of record JBBMKD010000216.1, read on the forward strand.
CTAATAGAGTCACATGATCAGGGCCTTAAGGTCTCTCCTCTTCCACTTTCTATTTATGTGCTGCTGGGACATTGATTTTTTTGTGACAGAAACCTTTGTCCTGAGATTTGTATATGTTTGTTTTATCTCCTGGTATTCACCTGCCAGGTGGTCCTGCATGAAAATAGATCTGTCTATAAAACAAATGTTAATCCAGATTTTTTTCAATCCCAGAGCTGGTTGAAATATTTCAGCCAGAAGAAATTTTCCCTGCAAGTTTCACTGCAAGTGAAATGCTTCTCTGGATACTGTTTTCGAACTATTATTAGATAGAAAAAAAAGGGAAATGACTTATTGAGGTTGTCCCATTTTGTTTTGAAAATGTCACAAGAAATTTGTTCTTACTTTAATCAAAGCAAAATGAATAAGCCATATTGAACTATATTTATAAAGTATTTTTTATTGGTTTTGATGTCTTTTTAGCATTTGAGTGGTTCCATATTTAAATAGTTTGGAAACTCTGTTATCCTAAATTTTGGAGAACAGAGTGCATTCTGCTACATGTTTGCCTTTCAGCATTGGTATTCATCACAGAAAGAAAATAGCCAGCCTGGTCATATAAATGTTGGGCACTTGTTCTCATTTATGACATGTTTTGTTTGGAGACTACACAATTTCACCCAGGTAACAAGGTTTTTCTTGGCAAGGCAGTCTAAATCTGTACCAACAGGCCAGTGACATTCCTCATTCACTGTAATCAGCTGAAAAGAGCAGAAATCTGCTCCTTATGCTAGAGGGCTGCCTAGGCCCCTGCTGGTATCTCGTTTCTGATTTGCTGTGCCTTATCAGCTGTCACTCTTCCTGCTCTGACCTTCCATTCTTGGTCAGAACCAGGATGAGCTGTGGCAGATCCTCCTGTGAGGTGTGGTGGGCGAGAGGCTGGCCAGGAGCTGGCAATGTGCATTTTCAGCCCAGAAAGCAAATCCCACCCTGGGCTGCATCCCCAGCAGAGATGGCAGCAGGGCCAGGAAGGGCATTCTGCCCTGTCCTGGTCTAGGGCAAATCTGGGAGAAAACCCCCAAATGGGGTTCCTTCAGGAAGCAAACCCAAATGGCCCCTTCCCCAAACGGTCCAGGAAAGAACCTCCTCATCAAAAAGTGGAAAAAAATATTTACTTAACCAACAAAGTGCCCACAAGCACAAAGAATGAATAATATGAAACAATAAAACCTTTTGTTGCTCTGAAATGAGATGGTAAATTCAGAAAGTCCTTGCCGTGGGTGGCTCAGCTCTCTCAGTCTCTTATCAGCCTCTCCAGAGGTCCAGGCCCCAGTGGGCCACAGGTCCAAGCTTCTGATGCTCCTCTGGGTCTTTCAGTCCAGAGCAGGTTTAAACAGTCCCAAGAAAAAGAAAAAAAAAAGCAAAACAGTCCAGAGAGCCTCTCTGCCCTAGCTAGCCAAAGCTAACTAAAAGCACAGGACATCTCTGTCCCACAGTCCATCCATGCTTCAGATGAACACACTCCAGAGAAGGGATGCAGAGGAGAGAGGCAGCTTTCTTAAAAACAAACTTGGCACTTCTCCTTCACCCTTGCGTCACTCTCAGAACCAGTCTCAAAGGCACAGAACTCAATATACACAAAGAGAGCAGATGACTGGGGACACAAGCATCAGAGTCACCCCAGGTCATGCCCCTCTGCTCAGACCCCACCTGCAGTGCTGCATCCAGCACTGGGATCCCAGCACAGGAGGAACACTGAGCTGTTGGAGAGGGTCCAGAGGAGGCCACCAAGGTGATCAGAGGGATGGAGCAGCTCTGCTGGGAGGGAAGGCTGAGAGCACTGGGGTTGCTGAGCCTGGAAAAGACAAGCCTTTGGCATGACACAAATACAGTTTTCCGTGTTCTGAAGGGAGCCTGTAGGAGAGATGTGGAGAGACAGGACAAGGAATGGCTTCAAATTGAGAGTAGGTTTAGATTAGATACTAGGAATAAATCTTTATTGTGAGGGTGGTGAGGGCCTGGCACATGTTCTTCAGAGAAGCTGTGGCTGCCCCATTCCTGGGAGTGTTCCAGGCCAGGTTGGATGACGCTTTGAGCAACCTGCTCTAGTAAAAGGTGTCCTTCTCCAAGACAAGGGAGTGGAATGGGATGATTTTTAAAGTCCCTCCCAACCTAAACCATTCTTGGTTTTCATGATTCTATAACTCCTTCAAGAAACATGAGGTGTGGGAGTGCATTTTTTAATTTTAGGTTTCATTTATAGGTTAATGTTCTATTGTAAAATGGTTTGTTCTCTGTACCCCTATTTCTGTTACCCCATTTGGTTCCTTCC
>JBBMKD010000216.1:55914018-55977795 GCA_037834095.1 Argya squamiceps
AAAAGAGCCCACTCTTAAAATATAGCCGTCTCGTTACCTGTGCGGACGCTAGCCGGCTTGGCGGGCACAGCAGCGGGGCGGTAATAATGAGGGAGATGCAGAAGCTTTCCATAAACTTTCAAGGTCATACATGTAAGGTCCATTACTGCCCACAATAAATTTACCTCTACTCAGTAGCTGAGGTTATACTTTCTTTAATGCATGTCAGGTCAAAAATCCCCAAAGTTGAGTGCTTGTAAACACACCATGAAATTTTCTGGAGGGCTCTTTGGTGGCGCTGAGTGGAGCCACAACTTGGAGGCACCTTCCACAAGTATGTGTTGCTCCAATACTGAACATTGTCATAGTTGGGACAAGGGGAGGTTGGTCATCAAAAGAGCCAAGCTTGCAGGTTCTCAAGCAATCCAAACCAAATTTGTTGTGTATTGAATCTGTCTGTAAATTTGGGCTGGCTGTGACTCCTTCAAGAGGACCAAGATCATAAAAATGAACTTCACATAGCAGACATAAGCACTTTTTTGGACATTTAAAACTCCTTTACTTTCTACAGGAACAATAAGATGGAGTGTTTTCAAAGATCAAGACATAATTATGTTTGAGAGAGTTATGAAAAGTATCCTCCATGCTCTCATCTCTGGAAGGTGGTGTCTTGAACACCACAGTTTTTCTATTTGGGGTAATTTCTAGATTTTTCTGCCTATACTCCAGCTCAGACCCATTTCCAAAGTTCTGATCCCCAAAGAAATGAAAGAATAACTATGCAATTATTATAATTAACTCTCTTCCTTAGGGAGGTAACTTTAGAGACAGACTGCCTTCCAGCACCATCCTCTCTTAGCTGCCAGTGTTTGCAGTTCTCTAGTGCTTTATAATCTTAGTTTCCACAAACACGGTGCAGATATTGGTGATTTATTCCTGTAATTATTGTGCTCTTGAAGCTGTACCAAATGGAGTGTGCAGTTCTGCGCTAAATGTTGTGAGTTAAATCCCACTGGTCAGAAAGGAGAAAAGCAATGGCACTGAAGGATGTCTAAAGCACATTTCAGCCCTTGCTTGGCAGTCCATCAAGCAAGATGGTCTACAAGACAAAGATGAGAGGAGGGAACACACACAATCCATCTTCTTCCAGTGCAGGCAGTGCGTGCAAGTTATTTATCATGTCCTTTAAATTGTGTCCCTTGGCCCATTGCTTTAAAATGAGAGCTTATGACAATTTCTAGGCCCAGGAAATTTTGCTGTTTCATTGCAAATTGGAATGAAAGCTGCAAGTATTTTAAGGAATCATGAAAATAATTGGTAAAGCCACTTTGTTGCAGTCAGAGGGTTGGGTTCCAGTGCAACCCGAGATGTGATAATGGTGAAAACTGACAGAAAGCAAAAGCTTAACAAAAACAACAGAGATAATGACCATATCCTACCAAAACAAGACATTCTGCAGAGACAGAAATGATCAAACCATCTGCTCCTGTAGAAAAGCATATTTGCAGATATTTTTTTGTTGAAAGTAGATGTGAAAATGTATTTATTTTCTTAACTTGGGACTCCTGACTTCATGGATTAGGTGGCAACGCAATGTGATTTTAATAAAAAAATGAAAAGCAAAAGTCAGCCAGGCAGTGTATTGGTGGGGCAAACACCTTCAGAACCAGAGCACGGCAGTGTTCTCTTTCCTCCCACCAGGCTGGCAACCCAAAAGAAAGGGGAGTTGGCACTTGCCTGATGAGTTTTTCAGCTCCCTCAGCCTTTCCTCATGAGAGCAGTGCTGCAGTTCCCTAAGAGCCTGAGCACAGATCCAAATGTCACTACTTCAGCTCAGTGATATTGTGTATTGGATCACCAGTTACCCATAATTATTCCTCTCATTAGCAACCATTAGAGTGAATTTTCCTTCACTTTTTTTTTTCCCAGCTATGTTTCCACTTGCATTAATTCAAAAAACTCTTAGGGCTAAATCTGGTCTCGGAGAGTTGTAAATCAGGCCAGCGTTGTAAATCAGGTGTCCACAGTGCTGTAACAGCCACATAAATGAGATTGGAAGAGACCTGCAATTTCGTTCTGTGGAGAGAAAGCTCTTTGCTTTTTCAGCAAGTTAACTTAGCCTTCCTTCTGAGAGATGACCACACTTAAATATGAATCTGTGAGGAAGCAGAATGAGCCCAAGTAATGCACAGCAAGCTCTGAAGGCAAAGCAGTCACAAGCAGCTCTCCCAGCAAGCCAGAAATCTGAGGAACTGCACTAGCAGTAGTTAATGTTCTATTGAACACCTTTGAACTGTGATGAAGCAAGCCTTGGGAAGACTATTGCTTTGGTTAAAATCCCAAATTAAAATGAAAGATTGTGGCATAGGTTCACAGCTGTGTTTCATGTCTGTGCTCATTTGAAGGAAGCAGACTTGAAGGCAGGGGTGGAAAGCAATTTATTTACTAGATGTGCTCTAGCTTTCCACCCAAAGGCATCAGGAAGGCACACAGGTAGCTCATTAGGGTTGAGGATATATGGAAACTCAGTTGCAGACATTAACCTTATAACTTCTCGTAATTATAACTTCAAATTCTTGCCAAAACTTCATATCAACACATCCAGTCAATTACTGGAGATGGAGAGCAGGAAATGCCGTCCAGAGTTCTCCCTGCATTGATCAAACTCAGTCAAGGGTGGGTCCACACAATTCCCCCTCTGCAAGCAAAACTCTGCTGGAATTTCAGAAGTGGATGTGGCCAAGAGCCTCATTAATCACCCTGGGGTGTCAGAGCACAGAGCTCCAGTGTGCTGGGGGTAATGCCTCACAAGGGGCTTGTCAAAGGGTCTTTTGGCTGTCTCTACATTGACATGACAGCTCAAATAGGAAAACTAAAATAAATAGCTTACTCAAGTGCCTCCCATCTCTGCAGCTCAAGAGGTGACCTGCACAATAATCATCATATTGCACATGTGAAGGAGTCATGTATTGGGTCTGTGAAAGAATGGATGGAGCAGAGGGTGCTGTGATGTTCTGTGCACCTGACAGTGCAGTGAGGTGTCTGTCACCCTTGTCCTTCCCTGAAATGGCCCGTGGCTCTCACCATGCTTTTGTGTGAGCCAAGAGTCCTTCCATCCTCAGAGTGACACTGCTCCCCCAAAACTGTTCTGGGCTGAGGTACACCTTGACTAAAATCTGTTCATAATCAAGAATTTTGGACCATAAACCCCTGCACTCTGTGACAAACACAGGCTGGAAGTGACATCCAGAAGTCACCCCTGAAAGGAGGTAGCTTTTGAGAGAAATTTGCAAATAGTGGTTTCCCTTTTCACTTGTGACAATCAGATTTCTGTGTCGATTGTATGTTTGACACAGAGACAGATCTCAGTAATTAATATCTTGTGCCAAGCTCATCTTACAGGGCTGAAGTAAATAATGTGAGAGCTACTCTGATTCATTTGAACTATTGAACTTTGCATCATTTTCAGAAGGAAAATGCAGGCTGACTGTATTTACAGGACAAAAAGCACAGAAAGCCACCTATTTGTTTTCCTGAGAGGTTTCCTAGGGCACACGTCTGCACAAATTCAATTTACAAAGGATTTTTGAAAGCCAGGATACCACTTTAAAGCGAAGCACTATGAAGATAACAGACCTGCTACTTTGTAAAAGGATTACATATTCTTCCTGGTCCCTCTGGATACAATCTGCTTTGTACCTGCTTTCCTCCTCACCTTTGCAGTGCTCCTCTTCTTGGACTCCAAAGACTTCTCAGATATCCTTAACCTTGTTTAATACCCACAGGACCATGTGTGGGCTACATATCTGTCCCTAAAAAACACTTGACTGATCATTTATTCAGGTCTTTCATGAGCTGCAACATCTGCAGTGCAAGAACAGTAAAGGTAGTGAGAAACCATGCAAAAATCTGCTCCTTTCCTTTCACAAAACATCTGAGCCAAGCAAGTCTCACCCTCAGAATAGGTCTGCTCCCCATATGAGGAACTCAAGTTACCTTAAAAGGCATAAAGCAAATGTAAAATCCTGCAGTGAATCAGAAGAGGGAAGAGTCAGGGCAGTGGACACCACAGACTAAAAAGTCAGGCATCCTGCCCTTCATAGAAGTCCCAGAAAATGGGGATGAAAGCAATGAGAGAGGAGAGATGCCTAACAAACTAAGGAGATCAGTGGTTTCCTGACTCCTTGCTCTCTGTTCGTTGGCAAAGCTCAGCAGGATGAGGTCAGCCAGTACCCCCATTTTCAGCCAGACACAAAGGGAATTTTCTGACTTTACCACAACTTCCTAAGGAGTTGTTGGCTGCAGCTGCCAACAGTTTCATTGCTATGTTTTCTTACGACTTGGTACATTAGTTTCTGAATACTTCATCTTTTTGCCACATGATGTGTCCATCCCCAAATGTGCAGAAACTGAGTGAGACTTCAGACAAACTCTTCCCAGACCCAACAGAGGGCATTTGATCCTGAAAGGGGTGAGGGTGGGTGGGGAACACACTTCTTTTGTCTCCTTGATCAGATCCTGCAGGTGACATCCAGGCAGCCTAAATTCTGCTCAAGTTCAGTCCCAGAAGTGCTGCAGCCTGTCTGCTCTCCAGCACTGCTTAACTCTTGGATCTCAGTGTGCTCTGAGGTGGCCAAAATGTTCCTTTTGTATCCATAAAAAAAGGAAACACTTCCTTGACAAAATGATTGTGTTTGGGCCTCCAGAGCCTCAAAAATTTATGTCTGGTGCAAGACACACTCAGCAGGGCAGTTGCCTCAAGCAACAGTCAGAGGATGAAATAACCTGAGCTGGAAGTCTTTGCTCAGAGGGGTTCCATTCCACCTCAGCTGGCTCTGTAAGAGCACCAGAGCCACCTGGCTGATGTGCGATGGGGCTGCTGAGTGGGTGAGGATGGGGACTCACTGGCTGCTTTTCTTGGTGTCTTGGGTTCAGTGCAAGATGTATCCTATTTCCCATCTGTTGAAACCAGCTGGGAAGGTGTTTCTTTCCTCATGGCTCTGGGGGGAGGGGGCAGGTGTCTTCTGTTAATGGGTAGCTGTAAAAAACTGGTGGCTCAATGTTCTTTATCTCTACCATGACCCACCCTCCCTCCAGGGGATATCTGCTGTTAATGGGCCATCCAGGCTCACTGCATGACTGATACAATTCCATCATCCCATGGGGAGATGTTCCACCCAGGGGGAGGAGCCCAGCATTCCTACCTGGATAAAACCTGAGACTCAGAACCCCAGGACAGCCTGGTTCCACTCGATTCCCAGAGGAAGACTGGACCCATCTCACCACCACTGGACCCTTCTACAGGATCATCTCTGCTCCAACAGAACCTCATCTGTCACTCCAGGAGGACTTACTTTGGACTGCTACCAACAGCCTGACCAACAAGGTGTCAGGTGATATTCTGACTCTGTCAGTGTTTCTAGGATTTTTTTTTTTGTTGTTTTCTTGGGGTTTTTTTTGTACTACTACATTTGTATTTTTAATATTCCTAGTAAAGAACAGTTATTCCTATTCCCATATCTTTGCCTGAGAGCCCCTTAATTGCAAAATTATAATAATTTGGAGGGAGGGGGATTTACATTCTCCATTCCAAGGGAAGCTTCAGCTTTCCCTGGCAGACACCTGTCTTTCCAAACCAAGACACCTGGGACATGGAGTAGCCAGAAGCACAGGAGTTACAGGGCAGTGGAAGAACAGCTTGGAGAGAAAGTGACCGTGACTCCCAAATTTGGACACTCAGATGCCTGTGTGTGGCCTGGAGCTGATCCAGATGGATTTTCTCCTGGCTGTGAGGGCCTCCTATCAGATGCTGGCAGCTGAGCCACATCTGTGGTTGGTGTGAGGACAAACTTCACCACTGCTCAGTAGAGATCAGCCCAATGAACCCGCTGAGGGCAAAACACTTGCATGGACCTGACGTTTACTTTTCAGAAAGTATTTTAATAGATATTTTATATTTCTTCAGTTTACTTCTGACTAATGATTTGCTTCATGCCCCCAGAATTGGGGCTGAAATCAGACAGGCAGAAACGAATGCAATGAAATTGGTTTAATGTCCTCCACAGCATTGGAATAAAATTTGAACAGAGTGCAACAGAACTACAGATAGTACATTTATATTGAAGTGGAAAGAAAGAAAATTCTTCACTCAAAAGAAGTGTCCTAAAATAAGCACAGCAATATCAAAACCAATTAGGGACACAGTGATGTAATTCAAAGACAAAATAAAGAGCATTCTGTGATGTAGTTTATGAACAATTTATCACCACACTTTGGCTCCATCAGGAATATAGTCCCATTGGCTACAACTTACCTTTAAATCTCTGTATTTGACTCAAAATGATGGAGCCAGGACCTGAGGGTGGTGATGAAATGAACTATCTCCAATTATTCAAAATCAACAAAGGGTCTTAGGGTCTTCTAACAAACACATTGAATATATTAAGCTGAATTCATTTCCTTTGATGGATTCCCAGCATTACTAAAAATCAGTAGATCTGTAGAGAAAAAAAAAGAAAAAAAAAAAAAAAACAAAAGAGAAATCTGTGTTTTGAAGTGACAGCACAAACCCATAACCAGATACAAAACTGCAGACCCCCAGCAGTGTGGGAAGGGAGCAGATCGGGATAAACAGAGGATGACCACTGATGGAGGAAGGAAAAGAGTGTGGATATTGTGCACCCTTTGCCTCATGCACCAAATTGACACAAAACATGTGTCTGCTCTAAAAGATCATTGCAGTGGTAGAAGAATTTGAAAATCCTGTTTCAGACGAGAAATCATGACGAGTGTGCTGGAAATGCTCAAACACACCAAATACAAAATGAATGGTCACTTGAAGAAGGCTTTAACAAGGAATAAACAGACAAGTGTACACATACAATTACCTTGATCTTTCCTTTTACAGATCAAGAAGCTATAGCAGGAGAGATTACAAGCTTAGGCCTGGCTTTGAGTGAGTTGGAGGTTCAAAGTAGGCCAAGGATTTGTTTGATTTCAGATTCCAGACTCACATTCCTGACTCTTAGGAATGAGGCTTCTCAGGGAGACATTTAAGAGCAGGACAGAGCAGCCAGAGCAGGCATTTCTCTCTCCAGGATTACAGGAAGTGAAACATCATTAGTGAACTGGAATTGCATCCAGGTCAAGTCACCCTTTCCTATTGCAAAGATGCTGTGAGGATTGAGACCCTGATGTTACTGTTGGAAAAACCCACAGACAGGTGGTCCCAAGCTACCATCCAGTGATTTGGATACCAGCCCACCAAATCTCTGCTTCCCACCAAAATTTTTCTTATGAATAACCCTGAGCAATGACAACATGCTAAAGGACACTGTGATCCAGGTCTTTCCATCAGTGTCACTATATCTTACTTGTTCTGAACATGATGGGACACACAGGAGGGCAAGAGGCTTCATGATCACCAAGTAATCTTCACTTCTAAAGTTTGGGGCAAAGCCTGAATCTTGCTTTGTACACAGCCAACCTCAGCATTTTGCAACTTAGCCAGAAATGTTCTGCACTTGCAGCAGACAGAGCAATCCCCACTCCAGTGACACAAGGAAGAAATGCAGACACTGATTTCCCCTGCACAGACTGGAAAGAGGAGCACAGGGGGATATTGATTGAGCTACAACACACAAGGAGCAGCAGGCAGCCATCACACAGGACAGGGACAAATTCCTCACACCATGATAAATGAAGGAAGCAAACAACTACATTTGTTTGGAACCTTCAGCATCTCCCCATGCTCAGAGGATCCTCAGCTTCTGTGTCCCATTTCCTTTTGTTAACTGCTCAAATTCTCTCTTTCCTCATTTTTTAGAGAGATTGATCCCTTTTTCCACATAGACTAATTAGTTATAAACCAAGCAATAATAATTTGCTGGAAGGTGGTGCATTCAGTCTTTTGAGTTTATTAGCTCCAGAGCCACCACAAAAACCCCCAAAAGTCAGAGTTGAAGTAATAATTTTAGCTATATCAGCAAAGTGAAGGGCTGATACATTCCCTACCGAGCAACAAATTAAAATAAGCCTAAAGCAAGAAGAAATTTCTGACTTTTCCATGTGTGTTTTTATTTCCATGTCTCTGGTGGCTACCTACAAGGAGGAATATGTCAAAATCTTCCCTCAACTCTGAATTTCAAGTCTGAATTATATTATTAGTGCCAGCAGATGCTCCACCAATAATAAAATAAGCGGATGCTTATTTAACTCCTGCAGTATGCATCCTGTCTGACAGACTTCCTGGGATGCCTGTCTGAACCTGGACAGGAGAATCTTCCTTCAGGAGGAACCCTGTGGGAATTGAAATATCCTAAGCAGCACAAAGGGATCCAGCCTCAGCTGTGTGTGTCTTGAAATAAAACCCTTCCTGCTGGAGTCCCTTCTGAGAACACACCACCAAGTCTCACATCCCCTGTATCTCCTGCTGCCTCATTTGGCCTGCTCCCATCATGCTGCACCAAATTTTTACTGGGCAGTCAATCTAAACTAAGACAATAATTAGCTCAGATGGTCTTCCAGAAATGAAGAATAATCAGGAAGGATGGGAAGACTTACAGACTGTGCTGTGGCACTCCCCCACTGCCACGAGCCTTGTGTCACTGATGCCAACAGGACATGCACTCCTGTCTTCCCAAACTGCAGGGCCATTACAGCAGTGAATTTGTCTGCATGCCTCTACCTGCCTCCAAGTCTGTGAGTAAATCCTGCTGCTCTCTTTGGAGGAAAAACTGTTCCCAGTTTTCAGCCTGCCACTCCACAGACAGTCAGACCCCAACATCTGTAGCACTCAGCCAGCAGCAATCAAAGCCGCACACTATTCTTTGCCACTTCACTCCTCCATCACAGCCCCAGCCAGGCTTGTTCTCCACTCCTGTGAGTCAAAAAAGGGACAAGAGAGCACAAGTTCAACTTGGGGAATGTTTTTGCAGATAAGTTCTGCTTTGTAAGCCTGCTTGACTTTGTTCACTGCCATCTGAACTGCCTGAAAAGGAATCAAATGCAGCCTTTCCTAGCAACAGGGTGTTAGAAGAGGATCAGACTTACAATACCTGCAGTGCCTAAAAATGGAGTATTGTAATGACTACAGTGAGTCAGTTAAACCTAAAAATCCTAAAATTAGAGCCTACAATTCTAGTATTTAAAGGGATGATTTTCCACTTGGAGATTTTTAGACTTTTCTCCCAGCCTGCTGAGGGAGCAGCTTGTCTTATGAAGAAAATTGTGCTGCTCCCAAATTTCTCCTTCTGGGGGCTGAAGCCTGGATTTTCCTGACACCTCACCTTGCACTGCTTTTCTGTGTACAGTGACTCTGCTGTAAATGCCATATAAGAAGGAATGAATAGCATATGGTTGTTTTTCTCCAGCAGCGGAAAAATTATTCACTAAGGATAAGATTAGCAGTGGTTAAATTGTTCTAAACTATGGCCAAAGCCTTCAAAAACAACTGCACCATATATTTTTTCAGGTTTGGGAAAATCTAACAGCTTTCTTTTTCATTATTATTATTATTGTTTCCCAACATTTTCTGTGTTCAGCCTTCACCAGGAGTGCTGAGGCTACAAATGCTTTTTGGCATCTGTAGACAGTAATATCCCTCATTGTCTGATGGCAATGTACTTTTCAAGCCTCATATTCATAAATCTCCTAAATGCCCTGGAGATAACCAAGTACCACTGTGTACCACTATGATAACCCAAGGCATAAAGAGGGTAAGAAACTTTTCATGCATTACCAGCTGAATCAGAGCTGGGTATGGAACCTCCAAGGCCTGATCCCTCGTTTTTCTCCCAACCACTCACCAGCCACCCCTTTCCCACTAACCAAGCATGATTTCCAAACTTCAGCTGCTGGTTCTTTTTGTTACCTTCCGTAAAATCATTCACTGGCAAGATTTAATCCATTGCTTATGTAAATGGAAAAGGCATTTAAAAATCTTAGCATGAAGAACTTGGATTTTCATTAAGGAAAATCCACTTCCAAGTGAGGGAGAGATAGGGCTGATTCCTGCATCTTTCAGTTGCTCTCTTTCCTTCTACAGATCCACCTTGCAAGGAAATGTCTGATCCAGCAGCCACCCTGCTGCCTTGCAGCCACTTTTGGAGACTCAGCCTGATGCCAAGTGTGCATTATGACACCAGTGAGACTGTGGGAGGAGGTGAGATCTCACAGCAACGTATAGGGAGAGGAGGGGAGAAAGAAGGAAAGGCAGTGGAGTAGGAGCACCACTGACAGGCTGGATCTCCTCAGATGAAAGCAGCTTGGATGCCCCTGGTGCAGCATCAGCCCCTTTTTGAGCCTTCTTGCACAAAATGAGGAGGACAGACATTTTATATTGCCTTGGCTCTCTGCCAGTGGTGGGCACACAGTCAGGCTGGACACTGATGAAATTGGCCAGAGGCCACCAAATTGAATTCAGGCCTCTTCCACAGCAATTTTCTATAAGGTGACACCAGCAGATGTATTTTTCATTTTAAAACAAGCAGGCTATTTTAACAGGGATTAATCCTGGACTGGAAGGAAAGAAAACAAATCTTAGGAATAAGTTTTAGATATTGAATTTTTGAAATCAATGTGTGTAAAGGTCACCGTCCATTGCATCTCCTTGGGCCATGCCCTACAGCCACTTACACACTTGGGGTATCCAAAAGGGAGATATCCTTGGGCTGTCTCCTCTGAAAACTCTTCCAAGAGTACAATCCAGGCTCCCAGGGCTGGAGGGCAGAGGACAAGCCTTTTTAGTGGGGAGCTGCTTCACTTTGTTAAATAAAGTGAATAATTGCACAACCCTCCTGACAAGGAGGTGGCAGGAAAGAGAGTCCTGAAGACTTTTAACCCTCCATGTGTTCAGTTGCTGCTCTGATAAGACTGGTCCTCAGCCTGCCAGCTGCAGTCTCTGACATGGGAAAAGCTGGGGCTACACAAATAGGATGGTTTGTTGCCATTTTTGCTCCATTCTTACAGGCAAAGCTGACAGAAGGAGCAGTTGAAGATGCTATCCTTCACAGGGCTCCTGTGGGGAAACAAGGAGGGAGAGGTGTTAAGGAAGCTCCCCTGAGAAATCACCTGTGGGGCTGTGGAGAGGCCACAGAAAGAACTAAAATACTGGAGACAGGCTCTGCCAGGATGCCCTTTGGTCACTTCTTGCCCCATTTGCCCCAAAACTTGCCTTACTTGAAGGAAATATCTGTGACCTCAGATGGCCAAAACAGACCACTTAACCACAGCTGCCCACCAAAAATGGCTTCAATCAATTTGTCACTGATGGGAAGACCAGAAGAAAGTGAGGGTTGTTGGTTCCTATCCCCAAATCCAAGGATCAGCTGATCCCTGAGGATCTGGAAGCTGGGCAGATGCAGCCCCTGGTCTGCCTGAAGCTGCTCAAGGAGCAGGAGCTTTGTACAGACCTTATGACCAAAGGGGTGAAGAGAGGACAGCAGTGAGAAAACAAAGCCAATCCCTGTGGAGTGGTTGCTTGAGGACTGGGAGAACCTGGCTCAAAGAGAAACCCTGTTGCAGTTTTATTGCTCTGATGTGAAATTGTATGTCCAGGGGACACATGCTGCAGTGCTGTTTTCCACATTAACCTCACTCTTTTGTTTAAGAGAGACAAAGAAGAAGCACTTCTTGCAGTGCAGCTAAAGGAAGACACCCTCTCCAGGGTGTCTGACTAGATTTTTAACAGCATTTGTTGGCTAAAGCTGGCAGTGTTTAAAACCCTGCACTCAGATCAAAATATACTCTAAGCAGTTACTTGAAGGCTTCCACTCCATCTGAGGGTTTTTTTCCAGTGGTCCTAGTTGACCATCACCAGCATTTTACTAATAATTTTTAAAAAGAGTAGATCCAGCAGAGAATTTGCTTGGATATGTAGAAAAGGTAAAAAAAAAGACCTAGATCAATTCCCTCAACAAAGAAAGCACAAAACAGCTTAAAAAATGAAAGACACTCCTGGTTAGGCAGCACAACAACTATATAATTACAGATGCACTGAGGGAGTCAAGGTCCTGGCAAAATTAAAAGCAATTAAGATAATTACCTGATTGTCTTAGAGAGCTAAACCAGCACTCATTTGCAGAGTCATTGTGGAAATACTGACCAGAATGTCTCTGTCTTACACCCCCTCTGAGAGTCTCTCATGCTCTATTTTCATCATCCTAGATTTTCCCTTAGAATAAAGCATTTTGTATGATCTGTTCTACACCCAGGCAGGTTTGTAAGGGGAGACAGTAGCCAGTGACTTCTTTTTTTAGCCACATGATACAAGCCTCAGACTTCAGGGCTGCTGCTGGTACGTGCAGCAGACAGTAGGAATTTCACATTTCTTTCTTATCTTGCTGCATAATTCAATTTCTGCTTAGTGGATATCTTTTTTCCCTTGCTTTCTCTGGACACCAAAAAGCAGTCAAATTTCAGCATGAGAGAAAGGCTGATTTTCTGGGGCTCTCAATGAAATTCTATTCTCTGAAGTGTGCATGTCTTGCACTCTAACAGGTTTGGTCCTAGGAGGGAATTATCCCCCTAGGTAAGATAAGCGTGAATTTTGAGGTGTTTCTGGCTTGCCACCCTCATGTGCCTTTTTTCTCTTCCATAATCTCAAGGAAAATTTCTTTATTGCGTTCTCTGGTATGAAAAGATTGTAAAGACATTGGTGATTCCCTCAATCTCTTCTGTTCTCTTTCTGCCATACATTTAAGGCATTTGCTTACATACTACTTGCTCAAATGGGACATGATTTCAATACCTCTTGGTGTGAGGATAAGCCTGTGGATTTTTTGAGTACCTCTTGATGTCCTGCTCTTGCAAAGGACTGGAATCAATGCCCTGGGGTCCCTCTTCCAAGCCTGTACTTTTAAATTTAATTTTACCTTTCATTAAATGCAAAACATTCAACAAGTCACATGAATGAGATGAAATATTATCAGCAGCTATACATGACCTACAAGTTCTAGGGCATCACCTGAAGCTACCTAAAAACTGGATTCTAAGGGTTAAAAAAATGCTCCATAATATCTATGCTTTCCTGCAATCATTCTATCCTGACAGTGGCATGAACACAAAGGCTTGAAACAAGAGGAGGAGGGCCAAACTTTTGCTAAAAATATCCAGATATTGGTTGCTTCAGGCTATGCTAGGACCATTAGGTTTCCCTTAGAGCAAGAGCCCTTGCAAGCAGGATTTTAACCACGCAGATAAAAAGGCCAGTCTTTTAGGAGCCCCTGTGTTTTATGAGGATTTTATTTGCCACTCATCCTGATTACCACCTCCCACCTTGCAGATTCTCTAGAGCAATGG
The DNA here is from genome assembly GCA_037834095.1 of Argya squamiceps. Classification (NCBI taxonomy): domain Eukaryota; kingdom Metazoa; phylum Chordata; class Aves; order Passeriformes; family Leiothrichidae; genus Argya; species Argya squamiceps. The sequence goes on from JBBMKD010000216.1 coordinate 55,927,297, forward strand.
CTAATGTTACAGTGCCAGTTTATATAACATACTTTACAGGCAATTCAGTTTCAGTCTCTGAAAATAAAAAATTGCATGGAAAAATACCTTGCTTGTTTTTTTTTTCCTAAGAGACACAGCAGTGAGTGTGCTGGCTTTCTATTCTGATCATTTTTATTTGCTTGTGTTTCATATTTGAATGATATTGCAACCCACAAGGGCAGGACATTAATATTCACAGAATCACACAGTAATCAAGGTTGGAAGAGACCTTCAAGATCATCTAGTCCAGCTGTCAGCCTAATCACCCCTAAACCATATCCCCAAGAACATCTGGATTGCTCTTGAACACTTCCAGAGGTGGTGACTTCACCACTCCACATGGCAACTTATTCCAATTCTTAACTGGGCTTTCAGTAATTTTTTTTTTTTTTAATATCTAATCTGAACTTCCCCTGGGCACTCCTGAAGGCCATTTCTTCTTCTCCTTTCACTTGGGCCATTCTCACCAGCTATTGTGACTAGCTGGGCTCTCCCTGCCTGTGTCTTCCCCAGCCTCTGCCTTTCTGATCTGCAGTACCAAGCTCTGTGGAAAGGACAAACCAAATAATACAACTGAAAATAGTCAAAGCAGCATGAACAAGCTGTGCCCTGCAAGCAGACTGTCCAGTTTGACCAGAGTCCATTATTTGTCCCTTTAAAAACTGACACAAAAATTTGACCAAAGCTGAGAAGCTTTGAAGCACTCCAAAAATCATTGCACCCATCTGGCCCCATGGCCAGCAAGGGGTTCGTGTGCCTCACACTAGGTGACAAATCTCAGGTGTTCTCAAGGATTACCAGTCTCAAAGACAAAGTGAGCAAGAAATAGAGTATTTGAGCACCAGTCTTTGGAAATATCCTGTGGCAAGGCACTGCTTGGCCTTCTGCTTCCTTTAGATATGGATTGAAATGCTCTGAGCAACTGCATTGACAATGACACATCCACTCTGTCCTTGGGGTCACCACTGACTGCTCTGGCCCAGTCAGGTTCAGTCAAAGCAACATTTTTCTCACTCATACCTGCCAGTGCTGCAGGGCTGCAAGCAAAGAACAGCCTTGACAGTCTGTTAATCAAAGGCCAGGAGAAAAGAAATTAAGAAGCTTCAGCAGCTCTCATCAGCAGATTCTGACCTCTGTGTGTTGGGGTGAGCTTGTTGCTTGTGAAAAAATATCTGCAGATTTTTTTATTTTGCCACAGGCATAAAATCAGTGAAGGCCACCATGTGGCTTCCTCTAGAAAATCCCTGAGTTCCTATCAGTGTATTCCAATGCTATGAATTCCCAAGATCTGAAGATCTTAAAGCTTGGTGATTAAATCATTATGCTCTACATCCAAACATTTTAGTGTCTGTGTAGCATAACACAAAACCTTCCTTAAACTGACCCCAGTTTAAACAGACATCAATTTATTTGGATTGCAAAGTTTACAGCCTGAATGACCCCCAGTACACCCACAGCACTGTTTTGTACATTCCAGGAATTGATCTCTACCTCAATACAAATCTCCTATCACAACAAGTGGTTGAGGTCGAACTGAATGAAGCACACTGATATGATGTCTATATTTAGATCCTTCTGAAAGACCACCAAAATGTTGCCTAGCAGAGAGGGTCCTATTAGACAAAGGTAATGCAGTTTCTGAACAAATACTATTCTTACAATAGAAGCACAGTTGCCCTTTCCCCCCCCAAAAAAAGCATTTTTCCACCATTGCACATCTGTGATTTTGAAGAAAAGATGATGAGGAAGAGCATTTGTTAGCTGTCCACAGAGATAGCCTGAGTGGGCAGTCAGCCCCAGCTATTTTACTTTCATCAGGATATGAACCAAGGCATGACTAACAGCAAATAACAACTAGATCAAAGCTCCTGGTTTGTATCTCCTTGTTCAAAAGATAGCACAAACCAATTGGAAGTGTGCAGATTTTTTATTAAATTGCTAAATCTCCACCATCATGCAGCTGTCCATTTCAAAGTAAAACTCTGTATTTCAAACACTACAGACTCAGGAAGAGATGCAGTATTACTGCATAGTTCTCAATCTTGATTAAAACAGTATAAATTGGAGGCCAATTCTCTCATATGGTCAATTAATCCAGACAGAAACTAAAGCAACTGAGAGCCCAAAAGCCATGGAATGTCTTTATAATGCTACTTTAATTATAATCGTCTTTGTTGTCTTAAAAGACTCGTTGCGTAATTCCACATAATAGCAACATGTAAATTTGTTGTGGTATTATTTCTTAGTGTTTTCATCTGCAATCTCCCAAGACACAAATAGTGAAAGAAAACATCAGTTCCTAATGGTTAGAGGCACAGACAGAAGATCTGCTCTCTGGTTTCAGAACAAGTCATGCCTCTCCTTTATGTTTTCCATCTGCACAAGGACAGCCAAACCTCCTCTGCTCATCACTGTGGAACCCACCTATCTGTATTTTCAGAGAAACATAGATCACAGAGTGGTTTGGGTTGGGAGGGGCCTCAAAGATCACCTATTTCCACTCCCCTGCAATGGGCAGGGACACCTTCCACCAGACCAGGTTACTCCTAGCCCCATCCAACCTGGCCTGGAGCACTTCCAGGGATGGGGCATCCACAACTTCTCTGGGCAGTGTGGGTCAGGACCTCACCAAATTCATAGTAAAGAATTTTTTCTTAATACCTCACCTAAATCTGCTCTCAGGTCAAAGCCATTCCCCCTTGTCCTGTGACTACAGGCTTTTGTAACAAGTCCCTTTCCTTATAGGCTGACGTCAGGTACTGGAAGGCTGAATTATTAAGGATAAATGACAGGAATTTAAACACATTTCACTGAAGACTCGAGTAAATGTTGTGTATGAGATGGACTTCTGCTGAGGTGTCTGATGATCAGTCATAGAATGCCTGCCTTGCCTCCCCTGGTCAGCTTCTCCCAAAGTTAATACCTATGGTCAAATGACAAATTTGCTGTTCACGCTTTTTCTCATTTTCTGAACTGTCTTTCCACTTCCAGCACCTTCAATTTCTGATCACTGTGTTTAAATCCATCAGTAAATTCATTGAGTAATTTCATTTTATTATTCACTTCCGTCCTCACTAATGTAGATGATGCATCAAACCTCCATGCTAACCCCAGCTTGCTGTGCCACCTTTTGAAGAGATCAGAAGTTCTTGCAGAAACCTCACTCCAGCATTTCTGATTTGACACATTTAGGTGAATTTAACTACCAGCTTGTGTAACAAAAGCAAAAATACTCCTTTGACACAAGCAGAGTTAGAGGCCATACAGGCATTTCTGAGGTGTGGTCTGGCTGAGAGCTTGCATAACATTAAGTGTTATAAAAGCACAAACACTTGATGGCTGTGGAGTTATTTTACAATATCCTCATAGGGTACATAAAGCGTGGGTGCCTGACAACCTGGGCAAGTGACTCCCACTGGAGGAGTGAGTGTCTACTTTTGAAGACATTACTTTCTATTTCAGTTTGGAGGGAGTGTTGCTGGTTTTTGTTGTTGTTGTTGCTATAGCTGACTGATCCTATGCTCTGGTGATATATTACTCTCCCTGGCCTGCCTTCACCAATCACTGCACTGTCTGTCAAAAATGTTAGAATCAGTTGACACAGCTGCATCATGAGTGGGAACAGGCCAGATCTTTTGGAAATCCTATGAATTTTCATAGCCTGAACCAGCTAGCTACAGCAGCTGGCTGAAATTTTAGTGCCCTTTAAGGCATTGAAAAAAATGAGCCAGCATTTAACAGGTCTGAATTATTGAGGCTGGAGGTAAAAAAAAGCAAACCCAATAACAAAACACAAGTCACAGAGGACAATTGTGAATTCTGGAGAAAGCAATTGGAACATTTAATAGACTTTTTAAAAGCCCTGAATGAAGTCATGAGGTCCTCAGACATTGAATTAAGATATCCACAATAGGCTCTTCCTAAGTGGAGCTTGGGATGTTTCAGAAGTAGAATAAATTTCAGTCTTCATACTCAGTGCCAAGACTTCAATTCCAACTTTTAGTTGCTTCCCTTCAATATTGTCTAAACTTACTTTTTTTCCCTGTGTGTTGAGATTCAGAATTGATGCTGTGCTGGCAGGAACAGTTATTAGGTGCTGAAAAATTCAATCATGTAGAAGGGAGTATGGGGAACGAGCAACAGGTTATTTATTATCTCTCTATAGGTGCCTTTGCATTTTGTCCAGGCAGCATCCTAAGGAAAATTTCACTGTGCTCATAAAGACAAGGCAACAATGGAAAATCTGGTTAAAACTCTGGAAACTCTGATAGCAGCTCTGCATCCAGTCTGCTGTAATTCAGCTACATATCTTCAATATATGCCAATCTAATTAGGAACTGGTGAGCAGCTATTAATAGACATGTATCTTGGATGCTAATATTGTGGGCTTTATGCTCCTGCCTAGAAAAACTGAGATGTTAGAGGTAATAGGAGTATTAGTGTTAGAGAGCTGTCACACTTGCAAAGGTGGGTGAAGGGCTCTCTGTGGGAAGGATCTTCCTCTCCAGGAGCCCCTGTGAGCACTCGTGGTGCCCCTCTGCCCACCTGATGCAAAAACTCAACATTTATAGTTCTCAAGTGGTTCAAAGGATTGGCTGGTCTTCGAAAAGCACAGATGAGGAGGTTAACCAGCAGGAGAAGCACTTTGTGAAGCAGCATCTAATGGCTCTCACCTCCTCTACCCCTACACGCCGCCCTGTCTGGCTGTTACAGCCCCCTGAGCTCAGTTCCATCAGAAATTAATAAAGCCACAGCCTCCACCAGGAAAAGTGGAGCAGAGTGGGAATGGAGGCATCCTGTGCAAAGGCAGGCTCTAAGGGATTGCCAAATAAAGCTGAGTTTAGCAGACATGGCCAGCAGTCCAGTCAGGATGGAGAGAGAAAATCTTGTCAGGTCTGGTGCCTGCCTGGTGCTGCAGGAACTCCATGCTAGGAGGAAGATGATGATCACAGAGCTTTGATGGGTTTTGCTGTCATCATGGGCTAGATGTTCATCCCTGTGCTAAGACAAATACTTGAAGGGACCAAAGGAGATTAAATATTTAGGTCAACTGAACAGAAAATCAGATGGGAAAGAGACCTAAATCTCCGTGACGCCTTTCTCCATGCTGGTTATCAACATCTATCGTTCTGTCCATTGGCATTGTTTTACAAAATATCACAGATGACAGTGGAATAACAAGTCCAAAAGGGCTGATTGATCAAGTTTTACAACAAGTGGGTTTTTTTGACAAAATTGGGAAATGCTGAAGGAAGGTATCAAATTCCATCAGTTCTTTCACCAGAAATTACTTTTCACTGTAATAGATTCAATAATTTTGTTTCAATAGAATAATTTCAGCTACCATTGTGACAAGCAGAAATAAGAGCAAAATGTTCTAAATTACCATTATGAAGCATTTCAATCAAGACATTTCAATGTTTCAGGAACAAAAAAATTCCCCAATTTCACTTGGTATTTAATTTTGACTTCTAGTACTTGTTTGAAAATAAAATTGTAAGTTTCCTGCAGAATGAATATTTCATTTTCTGACCTGTCACGTTCAGTAAAGATATTTCAAATGTAATTCAGAGGAATAAAATGGGTCTATTTCCACACACTGCTATGGGACACTGCTCCAGTTGTCTTTTGGTCTGCCAAGAACCTCCTCCTCTTCTCACAGGGCATCAAATAATATTTCATGGACAGCAGCAGTGAGCTGCACACAGTCCATCAGCCTGCAAAACTAGCCAGGAGGGGTCTTCATCACTTTAAAATATTACAAAGCCAAATTCAAACAAATCTAATAAACCAAGGGAAAGGAAACCCATTTCAGAGAGCACTAGAAGGGAAAAAAGGAGAGGAAATAGAGTTAAAAGAACCCATTTACCCACTGCAGGATTGACAGTGGGTCTCCCACACAATTTGCAGAGATAGAATGGGGTGCAGATGATTGGTCTCTGGGTTTGATAAATAACTCAGACCTTCCAATATTTTATTTTTTTACAACTATTTTTATCTGAGAAAGATTGGAGGGAGACACCCCTAAGGAATTTTAGTTGGTTTGCATTTCCTTTACCCATGTACTTGATGTGCACCTCTCTGCTTTTCTAGGATGGTGAATGCCTCATGAAAAGGCCCTTTGGAAAGGCTTTTTTTTCTGTGGGGAACAGACCAGACAGGTGTTTTTGTGGTTCCTTCTGTCCTGCACATGCTCATGCCCCACACCTGGAGCGGGGGTGCATTGGAGGTGAAGCACCCTGGAGGAACCACACAGAGGAGTTTAATTGAAGAACCTCTTCCCATCCAACATGCTCAAGGATCTGCACAGTTTGAAGACATTTAAATGTTCTAGTTTCTTTTCACTTACTGATATATTTCACATCTTAAAATAGTGCTTCCTCAGCTGAGGGATAGCATGGAGGGCTGCAGAAATGAGCATTGCATTCTGCAGAAATGCACACTTGTCCAAGAGAAAGGGGAGAAGGCAGGAGGAACATGCAGGGGCTGTGATGCACAGCTCTGCACTGGGGCAGCACCATGGCTTGTTGTTCCACCCCAGCCACGTGGCATCATGGAGAAACCAGCCTGGATTCCTTAGGGCTGGGACTCAAATGGGTGCTCTCAATGTCCTGCACAGCCCTGAGCAGGGAGAGAGGTACAGAAGGGATGTCCAGGCTGCTCCTCCTCTTTCTCTGCTTCCACATGGTATGAAGGACAAAAACTACTGTTGGGTCACTTTTGCCACTCCAGAGAGACTCCTCAATCTGCTGTCTGGCCCCTCAAGCGGGCTGTATGCCATGAAGTCAAAACACTAAATTTGGGGGTGACCAGAGATGTGGTTAACAGCCAGGAGGCTGCTAATGGGACCTTTGCCAGCACACATATGTCCTTCTGTCTGCACTGCCTCCATGGCAAACCATCCCTCTCATCCAGCAAGGATCCAGGTCCTTCAGCCTGATCTTCTGGAGATCCTTGCACTAGGAGCAAGTTCTGTGAGTTGTCTAAAGCATCCCCTCTTTCCTGTGCTTTCCATCTCCTCGCTGAGCCACAACAGCTCAAAAAGGGAGGAAAAGGAGGGGGTGTAAAGGTAAAGGGTCTGAAAGACACAAGCATGAACCTGGGGATAACAGAAGCCAACACACAGCCCAAGAATCCAACACACAACCTTCTGGAGAGGTTGCAGAGCTGGCTGCACTGCACCAAACTCTGCTGTCAGCAGAGGGGCACATTGCCAGGACGTGGTCGGGGCAGACACGTCTGAGCAGTTCTGAGTCCTGTCTGTGCCTTTTCCTGGTGTGAAAGACACACTCCTGCTGCAGGCTGTGCAGTAGGGATGGATTTAATTTGCTTTTCATGGGCAGCTGTCCAGAGTATCAACCAGCACGCAGAGATACGACGCTGACAAGCAGCCATCAGCAGGGTTTTGTTTCCTAGCCCCTCTTTAATTGCAGTGTTAACTTGTCGAATACCACAGACACTGCTTTCCTATGACCTTTGCTGTTAGCCAGGGACTTCAGGGCAAGTTGGATTGCTTCTCATCCCCAGCAGCAGCTGTGGGGAGCAGCCGACTGCGTTCAGGCAATCTGCAACCAGAGGGACTGACTCTAAAGCATTAATTGAAGTGTGAAATTTGCCTTCCCCTCTCCTCTTAATCAGCCCTTCACATTTAAAACCCCTGTAACTACTTTGATGCCACCATAGAGGGGGAAGCAATAGCTGCCTGAATACAAATTATGGTTTATGCATTAATGATGAATATTCATTAAGTGGGCCAGCTAGTCCTAGTGTGCTCCTAGGGTCTCAGCAGCATAAGAAGGCTCTTTAAAATGCAGCATTACTTTTAGGGGTCAGGGTGTCTAGGACAAATGAACAGTTGTCCAAAAGGCCAGAACTTGTAATACACATCCACACCCTGCTGGGAGATTTTCTTGCAAGAAATATGTGAATCTTCCATGTCCATTAGGTCAAATTCTGCTCTGTTTGTGCTCCCTGCTGATGCTTCATGTCTGAAGCATGCAGGCACACAAAAAGCTTGTGTTGCTTCAGGCCATGCAACTGCTCTGATTTAAAGAAAATCTTTTCTGTGGTCACATCACAGCTCTGCTGGCTTTTATGTGCATTCCTGTTCCGAGGATAGGTGGTCCAGTTCACAAAATGAAAATATCATTCCAAAGAAAATTTGAATTTTCCACCTGAGACACAGTCAGTTGAAATTATTTTATCAAACTTCACCAATATGCTTTACAAGAAAAAAACCTACACATTGGAAATATTAACAGTGCAGGACAATAATAAAATATAGAAAAACCCAGATGAATTAATGGCTTCAAAATTTCCACAGGGCTTCAAACCTTCCAAAATCACCTTCTCTTGACAGATAAATGTGGCTACCCTCCTCACACACTCCTCAAGGAGAGGCTGCCAGAGCCAGACATAGCTTGTGTTATCTTCTTATCGCTGCAGCCTTGAGCTTCAGATGTAGCATAGGAGAAAATACTTACACTTTCCACGAATAAAATGAAATATTCTGAGTTCAGACCACTCCACGTGCAAACTGTACTGCCCACACTACTCTGACAGGGCAATACAGGCAGAGAGGAAGGGCTCCATGGCAGCAATAATGTGATAAGTTGGTGATGGGACTGGAGAATGACACACAACCCTCCAGCCTGTGCTGCCATCAGCCTTCTGGGCCCAGAAGGCTGTCCCTGACTGTCCCTGCACTGGGATCATGGGGAAGTGATGACTTGGGTTGCCTGGTGCCCATTTCTTTTTCGGGCTCAGGACCAGCACACAAAGGAGAAGCACAACCAAGCCAAGCCAAGCCAAACTCTCTTGGCTGAAACACAGTGAATAGTATTTTAGCAATAACAAGTAGCAACCTTTTCAAGATACTTCCCCTGTAGGCTTTTCATATGCTGTGAGCAGTGCTGCCTGTTAGACACCTGGGGTTGATTTCGGGGCAGGATAGTTTTTTTTTCAAAAAGCAATAGGTAGGTAAAGAACTACTGTGGTTGGCAAACATGACATCCTTCTTTCAGTTACATCAGGACACACAGCAAAACACCTGATGTCATTATAACACTTTGCCTGAAGTGAACTTTTAGAAGAAGCTCAAATCCTGGCACAGCCCATTCAGCACTTCAGGATTCTTGAATGCAGAAGGAGTGTTTAACCCACCTTGGTCTTTCAGATGAGAGCAAAATCCTTCTCGTGCTGCACAGTTATTCAGAAGCTCACAGAACATCGTATCCTCATCGTGTCCTCAGGGATTTAATTCATGATTTGGAGGCTCTCCTACAAAGACAGAGGACTTGGGCAGTTCAGGGGAAACCTTAGAGCCCCTTTCAGTACCTGAAGGAGCTGCAGGAGAGCTGGAGAAGGACTTTTGACAAGGGCATGGAGTGACTGGACAAGGAGGAATGGCCTCACACTGGAAGAGAGTAGATTTAGACCAGATATTAGGAAGAAATTTTTCCCTGTGGGGGTGGTGAGGCCCTGGTACAGGTTGCTCAGAGAAGCTGTGGATGCCCCATCTCAGAAAGTGTTCAAGGCCAGGTTAGAGGGACTTTTGAGCAACCTGGTGTGGTGGAAGGTGTCCCTGCCCATGGCAGGGGGAGTGGTATGAGATGACCTTTACGACCCCTTCTGACTGAGACCATTCTATGATTCTATGAGACTTTTCCATGTACCCACATATACACTTCATGTGTCACTACTAAAATTGGTGACACTAACACTGGTGTAGGGTATTTATAATGAAAGACAGAGGAATCTGAGGCTTCTGCCTTCACTGCTCTTTGAACCAGCCTGTGCACACATAGCAAACACAGGATAATCTTCAAATATTTCTATCTCAGGGCCACGCAAGTGGGATGAGTTTGTACAACAAGATCAGTAAAATATATACCCAACTGATCTGAAAACTTTGGTTTAATTAGAGGGAGATGAACTCTCCCGATTCAGTCTTGGATAAAAAAGCAGGCTCCTCCATAACCTTCCCTGAGTGTTTTGATAAAGCAGCACCACAGCTCAGCTGTTAGTGTGTGATCAGGAGCTGTTTGGGATGGGAACAGCAGAGGATGCTTCACGCCAAGGGATCAACACATCTATCTGGGGCAGTCGCAACACAGCCCACAGTCCTATGTCTGGCTCATCTCAATTCTACTCATCCCTTGCTCCCATAAGAGCTGAGCTCCATATGCAAACTTAAAAATGGAAAAAAAAAACTACAAGCAAACTTTTTTTTTTCCTTCCCCCATCAAATTCTGTCTGAGCAGATAGCTTTCAGAAGGCTCAGCATTTTCTGAGTTGCAGGTTCCCTTTGGATTTCTCACAAAGTGGTTGCCCACAGTCATCAGATCTGCTTGAAAACCTTTGCCTTCACCAGTAGGAAATTAGATGCACAATTGCATTTCCCCGGGGTTTTGGAATGGTCTCCGTGGCTCACAAAGCAGACCATGAAAGAGGCAGGTTTGTGTCAGAATTGCAGACAATAAATGGTAGCTCTCAGTGTGAAGATTTATTTAGCAAAGTCTCAAAATGAAAAAGGACAACTTGAAAGGAAAGGGCAAATGTGATTCTTATTTTGTCCGCCACATGGAGCTTCTTTTCCTAATCCTTCACCATCTGAATATGACTGCTCCTGGAGGCTGCCAGGATCAGAGAGATGAAAGGGCAATCCTTCATGTAGGCACCAGCCCTCCACTTTAAAAGCTCCCCATGCACTCTTTCAACTTTCAACTGCCCCCAATTATATGTTTTTAACATTTAAAAATGCTTTAGGACAGCAAGTGCCTCTGTCACTCGTGTATTGTTCACCTGTCTTCACCCTCTGCCTGCCCTCTCCCACTTTAAACCCTCTCCTTTTTATGAAAATTAGCATAATAGTCATGTATCCCAAAGCGGGAAAAGTGGGAAGACAGAGGAGGTGCAGTTCTCTGGTACATTCTGCCTGTTTCACAGCCTGATCTCTGTGCTCTGAGGTGCTGTGTCTAATTACAGCTCTTCAGCTACAGGAGAGGGAGTCAAGATGGGGACACACCTGTATTATCAGGGCTGTGACTGCAAACCACTGGTCCCTCACCACTAAGACTCTTCTTGCTGCAGCCAAGCCAAAAGCTACTGCTGGGCTCCATGATTCGAGCTCCAGGAGGAACTGGCAGAGCTGCAGAGAGGAGAGGGCGAGGTCCACATAACCCCAAGCCACTGTGGCTGTGGGGACTGAAGATGGGGCAGTGAATCTCATCTGGGAGGATGAAGGAAAGGTAGCAGATCATGTAGGGCAGGTTGTTCATTTCTGTTCAGGGTGTGAACACACGAGGCCACATTCTTTCTCTGTAAAATGTGTGGATAGCTGATGCAGGCACTCTGCCTCCTAAACTGCTCTGAAGATGATGCTGTGAGGTCCATGCCACTTACCGAGGAGGCCCTGTGCTTAACTCGAGTGATGAATCCCACACAAGGGGATTCCTGGGGCTACAACACAGTGGGACAAAAGCTTAGCTTTGCTTTCAACTCCCTCTCACAAAAATTCAGCTGAGGGTTAATCTAGTCCCACATCCATCCTCCTTGCTGTTTGAAGCTCATAAACCAAGTCTACCAAAACAGCCAGGCAGCATCTTCTGGAGAAGGCTGGATAGCCCATAAAAGACCCAGGGAGTGAGCTCCGGTACCTTGGGCTACCCAACAGTGCAGTCTGTGTAGGAAACCAGAAGGTAATAAACCCACACCATTTAAAAATTCATATCTGCATAATGAGCCCTGCAACTGCTCTCTGTACCCAGAGTGAGCCAGACCCACATGACTGGGGAGAGCTTTCAGAGCAATAAGGCAGCACTGCTTGCTCCAGGTTGCTCACACAGACATTAACACTGCCAGAGAGAGTTTGCAAATCACCAGCCCTGCTGCAGAGCAGCCAGCACAGCACAGTGTGTTACATGGGCTGCCATCTTGGTCATTCTTATTAAAAAATAAATCGTGTGCAGAAGGGGAGGGGTGTCTTTGTGCTGCTCTGTAAGTGCTCCTGATTAAGCATGCTGCTGCTTTTAATGACCCTCGAGCCTGACCTCTCAGTGCCTGGCAGGGGGGCAGTGCTTTGATTTCACAGCATCAAGGGAACATGAAAAACAGATTCAGATGATTAAGTTAATCAATAAAACCTTTTGATTCCCATTTCTTTGTAGAAAACTGAATGGCTTAAGGCAACAAGAAGAGACAAAACTGTCCTGATGTGTCCTCATTACCTCGAGTCTCATCAGAGATCTTACACTCATGGCCCAGACACAACCAATGATTATCAAATACCAATTTTTACCTGTGGGTGGAGCTTGGGAAGGACTAATGAAAACATTAAATAGGAAGGAGAAAGTTTGATACCTGTGCAATTCCTGTGCCATTCCCCTGGCCTTTGTTTCTCCATTGTTATCTGGAACAATTTTACTGGCCCATCCTGACTAGAAATCCTGAGAAATGGAAAAGATGTAATCCCAACTGCTTTCAATGCTCACCCTCCTTCCACATGAACAAAATGCCAGGTCAAAACTCCATCTGGATGTGAGGAAAGGAAGGGGAAGGGAATAGCTTTTCCAGTGTCTCTCATCCCCCTCAGCTAAGCCTTCAGGAGGTGCAGCTGCAGGATGCCCTTAGGGAACCTTCCCACCCAGGGATGGCCCCTGGAGGCACATGGAAAGAGCAGGAGAAATGTGTAGGGCTTTTCTCTTAGCAGGAGAGCAGCAGTAAAGCCAGAGGGAATTTCTCTGAATGCAAATTCATCACAGTGAAAATCTCTAAATTCCCGCTGCCCTTCCTCTCTGATGGCACAGGCTTGCCAGGTGGTGTAGAATATATCTTTAGATTGTAAGGTCAGGAGAAAATACTGCAATTATCTAGACTGACTTGCTGTGTGATATATACCTGAGAACTTCCTGGGACTTTTCCCTATTTGAAGTTGAGCTCCATTTTGAAAAAATCTTATCTCATTTTAAGACATGCCAGCAACAGACAGAATACTGGCAAGAATACTCCACACGTGCTCCACAGATTATCTGCCACTGCCATGAAAAGCACAATCTGGTCCTAGTCTAGTTTTGGCTTGTCTGGAATTCCCAGTGCCTGCACACAAAGCCCTGAAAAGGAAATGCAGGTTTAGCAAAGATGCACAAAATGTGCCTTTTTGAACACTTAGGGCATGAGGAAAAGCTTTTTTGCTGGGCTTGTAACCAATTTTTCTCAAAGACCACAAGTACCAGCCCTTCACCAAGATATTAGACCCAAGTGGCATTTTCTACTCTCCATTTAAGTCTCTCTCTGTAGCAAAGATTCCCTTTTAAGACCTTGATCACAGAGGTTATTGCAGACACCAATATTTCAAATACCCTGACCTACCCATTAAAATTATAACCTCACTGTATGTTCAATAAGTGCTAACAGTTCTTTGAGTTCAGTGAAGTCCTCAACTTTTATCATTTTATCCCATTTTTCAAAAACTGATTTTAGGTGTTTTGCTCATATCCTTTTTTTTTTCACTTGAAACCAACTTATTTTACATAAGAATATTAAAAATACAGCTTTGTGATACTTTTCTCTCACCTTCCAACCCGTGTTAGCAACTCAGGTTGCAGTGAACCCAAAGTGTCAGTTTTGGACTGCCTCAGAAGATGGAGTAGATGCAATTACTTGCATTCTTTAAAACATGATTGATCTAATGCTGTCACAGGAGAATTCACACTGGATCCTGACGGCACAGACAGTGCTGAAATGAACCTGAAATGTCAGTCTGTGACTGAGATACATAACGAAAGGCAGAATAATTTTTTTTTGAGCTTGGGTCAAAGATCCCTCCTGATGCCTCTTGGAAAATTCTGAAACATGCTTGGAGGTGATTTTGCTGACAGATAATTTTCTATATTTTTCTGTTTATTTTAGGCACAATCTTGTGATCTCTTTGTCATCAATAGCCTACATACTTATGTAATATCCTGGATTATGAATCCTGATACCTGGATGAACAGATGATCTTTGGAAGATTCACACCACACCTGCTACAACTAGGTCTTAAACCATCTTTTGCAATCTTTTGTTGGACATGTAATTAGGAAATATATCAGGAAATTTTTGAGGAAGGGAAATAAAATTACTATTATTGTTCATTAAAAAATGCTGTCAGACTGAAACCAAACCCTTTCAGGGAAATATACTGATTTTGATGAGAGGTTTTTTAACTTTAGTGCAGAATTCAAAATTTTGCTCAACCCAAACACAAAATTATGCTTCCTCAGTATGAGTGTGCCAATCTAAGGTGAACAAGGTATCAGTGGAGATTCAGAACCTGCAGACCTCCTGCAATATAGGGAAAAGTCCTTACATCCAGGTATTTGGCTGGTTGTGACTCCTTTCCACAATTCTCCTGTTAGAGCTGTTCCCTTCTGTATTGTACATAAAATGTAGTGGGGAAAGCAGCAGCTCTGGAGACTTAGATCTAGGACACTCTCCCCAAGAACAGGGAGGAGTTTATGTGTCAGCAGAACAGCAGACATGCAAAAAGAAACCAGAAATGATGCTGAACTAGCCATTTGTCACTTAGAAACTGAACAAATTCACCCTAAGAATAAAAATAGAGAGAGAAATATATTCTGGAGCTGGAAGCACACTTGGGCTGAATCTTATCTCATGGACATGGCTTTATCTGGTGTATCTCAGGTTGTTTCCCCTTTGATCAGACATTTCACAGTTCCCATCTGCCCTGGCTGATCAAAAGCTTCTGATCTCCTAAGAATGGAGTTTCCCCACAGAATACACATCAGCCCTGTCTGGGATGAAAACCACCAGGGAACAAGAATCACAGACTAAGTAGGGCAGCACAGTCCCAGCCTTCAGACCCTGGTCCTGGGTTATAAATACAAAAACAAAACATGATAATCAAAATAAATTTTATAGTTTTCCCACCAAAGATGCCAGAGTATCACCTGTGTATGAGGCAAATGTGGCTGTGGGACCTTGGCAGGAAGACCCCAGTGTCTTCGTCTGCACCTCAGCTTCCCAAAACTGTGCATTGGGCCCTCTTTCACTCAAATCCACATCTTGTAAGGGATCCCATTCCCACTGGGCCCCTCTGTTGGAATTCTGGAGACTTAGATTTTAAGACTTTAGTATATAGCAGTATATGTGAAGCAATATGGAGGATTTTGGGCGTTGTCTGAGCTCTTCTTCCTTGGCTTCTTCTTCCTTCTTCTTCATGGGTTTAGGCAGTTTTCTGTAATTGGGTGTAAAAGATCCACATTGAGGATTTCAAGTAGTTAGTTATTGGGTTTAAAGTAAAAATAATTCAGGGGGAATTTCATAATTGGATGGATTGTCCTTGAAAAGACTTTGTAGAGATAGAGAGGTACTCCATTTTACCTTTGTTTTCTAACTTGTTAGTTAGAGCTCATGGCTGGTGTAATATAGATAACAATTAATAAACATCTAAGTCTGAACCCAAAACTATGACTCCCATATATTAATCCAGACCTTGGCAGAAAAAGAAGCCAGAACCATCACACTTCTCCATCCACTTGAGAGGCTTATCAGAGAGGCAGCCACAAAGTCAGCTCGTTCCTGGGCTTTTTTTAGGATGGAATCATTGCTAAAGCCAGATTTAAAGAAAAAAAAAATGTATGAAATTTGGAGGAGAAGTTGTCTGGGGCCAAATTCTCAGCAGTTCCCTGCTGGGTGGAGCTCATCCACAACAACTTCTGTGGATTTATCTGTGTGTTGACCATCAGCTGTGTACCAGGTGATAAAGGTAGAAAAGCAATTGTGAAAATATGCAGAGACCAAGGATACACAGGTGTCTACAGCTTGTACAAGAAATGAGAATTGTTCATGAGGCAGCAGTTATTTGGATCCCAAGAGGGTCATGTGAGGAAGTTGAGGGCAACAAGTGGCAGCGAGGCGGTTTGTTGGTTAATAAAATCACTGACAATGAAACCACCGAGCTGCATTTATGAAAGATGGATTAACATCACATTTGGCAGAGTAAGTGGCAGAAAGACTCGAAGCAAGGTGGCGTGGCAAGTCTAATCAAGTCAAACTCTGCACAGCAATGACACGAGCAGACAACAAATTACTTCCCTGGCAATTCGTTTGTGTAATTGACCAAGAAAATACGGAAAGCTATTGAAAAAGAAGTTGTTGCAAGAAAATTAACTAAGTGGAACAAAACGTAAAGAGCTCCTACAAGGTCTTTGTTTTTATAAAGGGGTGTCATAGACTCTGTTAATGCCTTCACATGTGGAATAATAAAATCATTGAGGGAAAAATCTACTAAAAGGATGTTGAGAAACTGCATTGTCTTAAAGACACATCTTGAAAGAAAAGAGCCCAAACAAAGCAGTAATTTGCCAACAGCATAATCTCACATCTGAAGCTATCTTTTCATAAGAGAAGTTTTCAATACAAAAATCATCTATTTAAATGAAATTTCCCTCAGAGACACACCAACTGAAATACTTGAATCACATTAAAACATTGTAGTTTAATATTGCTCCAACAGGTTACCTGCATTTTGCAGTAGTTTAATAGAAGTTGTGCACTGACCCAATTAATGTAAATATCCCAACCCATTATCCTTCATGGAAAAGAACTTTTGATTTCCATTTATACTATTTTCTTTATCAGCAAGAAAATTAAGGCGTGATTTAAATGAAGTAAAGAGACAGGAAGAGTGGAAACAGGCCTCATGCAAAGGACACTTCAAATCAGTAAAGGTAGCAATCCTTGGAGATTAAATTTGCAAAATCCAAATATAGAATAAGCCATTTTCAATGGTGACAATAACTAAGCACTGGAGAAGAATGTTTCACTATAATATAGTATACCATCATCTGACCTTTGTAAGTGAAGATAAGATATTTTAATAAAATGTATGCTCTATTTCAATCATGAAGGAGCTGGCTCCAAAAAAAATAAACTTTTCTGTGCAGGAGATGAAGCTGGGTAATTCCAACAGCTTGAACTCAATGGAATGTGGTTGCAGGATGATGCTTGTTGGTGGTAGCATCTCTTTGCTGGGCCATTTTAGCATGCTGGAGAGGATGAAACTTTCATGAGGGTGAAGAAGGGGTTGAATTTCATACTATGAGGGGAAATTTCTTCTGGGTTCACAAATGTGTGGGTACAAAAAGTTTTGGAGGGTTTACTTTGAACCAGACTCACTGCAAAGATCAGTCCTACGCTGCAGGTTACAAATCCAGCTGCAGTGGTTTTGCAGCTGGAATGGTGCCTTTTCTCTCTGACCATGCAGATGTGCCAGCTGTGTGTCACTCCAGCTCAGTGGGCACTGCAAAGGGCAAGTTTGAATTCACTTATTTGATCAAACTGCTCCCCCCTGAAGTAGTTTCAATCTGGTCATAAGAAGTGGGTTTTTTTGGGAGTTACTACACTGTAAAAACCTGGAGAAAAAAGCAGGCTCACAGGAGTGACAGAGGCTCTGGGCAACTCTGGTGGCTTTTAACTACTTCTGGTACTGTAATTCAGTTCTGGATTATCATAATACAAAACCCTTTTGCCCTGGTATCTCCATCATAGAGACTCTTAACTGTGAAATGGAGGTTGTGCTGCCTTTGGGACTGACCAGAATTGTTTCTACATGGAATTTGCCAGGGGTGTGCTCTGTAGCCAGGTATTACACCTGTCAGTGCTGGAAAGGTGCTTAAATATTTTACTTTCTAAAAAATGGTGAACTAAAATATAAAGGGACCTGGGATGCACTCGCCATCACCACCCAAATTTAAACTGTAAGGAGATACTGCAGAGTTTTGGGTATAATCTCAGATCCTATTCTTGTACCCAAAATCTTTTCAGCTGTGATCACACTAACAATCTTGTAGGTCTTAATTGTGTGAGCAATTCCCAGAAGTAAAGGTCAGGAGTTTATAACAATTAAATTAACTCAAGTGGAAAGATCCTTGCAGGTACCAACATCTCATTCCTGGATGGAATCCTGCCTGTGCTGCAGCCAGTCCTCTGCTGTCAGGAGGACACAGCCCTGCCCCTGCTCACAGAGAACAGCTTGGAGTCACCACACAGAGGAGTTTATGATGGAGCACCAGTCATGGGAATGAAATACAGCAATGACTCTACTACAGAGGGCTTAATAATATCTCAAAAAGAATAATTACCCTGGGTTCTCTGGCTCTGAGTGACAGGTCTGTGCAGAAATTTCCTAATTTCCTGCTACCCCTTTTCTTCTGTCTGCTTACTTAGTCCAAACACTTGTGAGATTTTGCACCTGCCCTGTGCCACAGCCCCATGGAGCCTAAAACTTCAGCCCTGACACAGAAAGAGATCTGGAGTTGATTTGATTGCTGGATACCCTGAGGAATAAAGGACATCCCTATTACGTATACCAATTACAATTTTGAGAAAATTGTCCAAGGTATTGTTTTCCTCAAATTTTTGAGGCAACCACTGTTTGCTGAACAGTTGGTCTTCAAATGGCTGCTATAGATGCACAAATATCATGGAAAAGTGTGGGTTGGAAGGGACCTTAAAGAACATCTCATTCCAGCCTTACACTCAATCAGGTTGCCTATGTATTCCCAAAATCCAGCCCTCATCTGGTCTCACTCAGATCTCAGGCTGCATTTAGGAAAAAAAAAGGAATATTCAAATGACATTTTACAAGCCACTGACATGAAAGAACAGGAGTCTCATGCTGTTGGTCAATGATACAAGAAAAAGAAAAAAGCATTAGATTTATCAACAATTGCATAGGCAATGAGTGCTCATGACAAAGTATCATCCGTAAGATTTTGTCGTTTGGGTTTTGAATCTTTTATTTTGCCTGACTGGCATCTGTACACTGGGCCAGCATGTTACCAAATGAGATTAAATTAATAAATATTATTAATTAATAGCATTTATACCAGTAACACATTTACATTACTGTAAAGGCTAATGTCTGTAAGAATTATCTTAAAACAGTGGAACAATTATAGTATTTCTTATTGAAATGAAATAGTCTTACGGTGCTTGCAAGGTCTGCTGCTGATGTCAAGATGCCTTTTTCCAGATGAAGAATTGCAAGATTAAGTTCCAAATAGTTCTCAAATCTATTTTAAAATATTTCACAGAATATTTTAAAGTTTTGGTTTATTCTGGAATAGTCTGAAGCCCATTGTCCCACTCAGGGTCTTGTTCAGGTTAACAAGATTATCAAGGGAAGTGGCAAATTCTGCACCTCATGTTGTTTTTAAAACATGAGTTAATATCTGTATCTGAGAGATCTGTTCTAGCTGAAACAGAGGCTGGGGTGCAATGCACAGGAATTACTGGGAGGAATTCTCTGGCCTGTGTTAGGCAGAGGTTTAGAATGAAGTACTAAACCTCCTCTTTTGGATTTAGACTATGGTTTTCTGTACTAGAGAAGTACAAAACTCATCACCCTGAGGATGTGAGGGCTCCCAAGAGCTGCAGCTCCTGGGGAGGACAGACAGGATGTGACCCTTTACCCTGTTCTGCTGCACCCACAGCTCTGGCCCACACCAAAGGAAGAATTAAATAAACTTCCTGCTGCTTTCACACCCCATCCTGACTATCACTCCCACTTGGGGCTCTGTGCCACAGAAGATTTCTGGAGAAGAGAGAAGTGTTGGTGTTTCTTTCCATTGCAGCCTCCCTTGAGAGCAAACTTGGCTATGTTCAAAACTAGTTAATCTTAAAAAAAAAATAACCAAGTATAGCCACTGAGTTAAGGGAAGTCATCCTTCCCCTCTATTCTGTGAGGCTACATCTGGGGTGCTGTGCCTGCTTTGGACTGGAAGATCTCCTGACATCCCTTCTGACCAAAATTATTCCTTTATTACCAAGGTTCTGCTATACCTAACCCCGTGTGCAGCCCGTTTAATCACACACAGATAACAGTTGTTTCTCCTGGACTTCCACAGTGAATTTCATTGTGGAATGGGGTTCCAGGCAGGAGAAAGGGGACATGCCCTAGAACTAACATTAAGATCATGTTCAGTCACCAGGGATGCCCTGAGAGGAGCAGGAGGGACAAAAAAAAACAATTTAGGTGATTGTGAAGATGGAAAATATTGGACAGTGGGAAAATATTCAAGGCCTGATATAGAACTGATACAGAGAAGAGTATATTAATGACATTCTAATTAAGCCAAAAAATCACAACAAAACTATTTTCAATGACTTCCTATTATGCCTTTAGTTAGGGCAAAACACACTGCCATGGGACATTTAGATTTTAATGTGGGCAAGCAAAAATAGCAATTAATAAGGACAAGTGCAAATAGATATGGAAGTAAAGAAGCCTCATGCCTTTTGCAAGTTCAGAACACATCCCAGGCTAAAAGTTGATTATAGTGGAGTTACAGAGCTATAGAAGCTGCAGAAACCCTTCCATTCCTGACTAAATTCACTCCTCCTCAGAAACAAGCAGGGGCACTGAGTGTACAGTTGCAGTTCAGTTTGGGTGTTGCCTTGAACAGATGATATTGCACGAAGCTTGACTCTGAGATATTTTTAAATCAGATGCTAGACAGAATTATTTAAGGGTAGTCACAAATGTCCATGAGACCTGATCCAAGATGGGAAATAAAACAGTGAGGTTCTCTCCTGTGCTTCTCAACCGATGGGCTTGGTCTGTGATGGGGAAAGGGTGATAAAACCAGGATATAAAGTGGAACACAACATATTGGGAGCCACACTCCATGCAGATTCTGAGCACATTGCTGTCTCTTGGCAGACTTAAGTAGATTTGACTTAAGACAGACATTGCTGGGGACAGAGCTGTCAGTTCACTGTCTGGACTGTGCCTGATGTCTCCATGTGGCAGGAGGGAGTCTGAGTGCAGGCTGAAACATCTCATGGCGCCTGACTGGTGCCTACAAGGGTGTCCTGGCCCACCAACTTGACCCCAGGAAAGGGCTGGACCTGCACCTGCAACATGGACATGGTCTGCTCAGTGCCAGTCACTGCTCAAAATATCCACAGCAACAGGGCAAGACCTGGGAACACGACTGGGAAGAGGAGGCACAAGAAAATGTGACAAATAATACAGCCTGTACAAGACACTTCCCTCACCCAGGGCAGTTTTATACAGCATTAAATGCCTGGCATGGATAATATTTTCACACTGGATGTGAAAAAAACCCTTTTTAATCTACTCAAAACCCACACCACCACTCAGCCTGCATTTTCTTTCACTTAGCCCTGTTCACTCTTATTAGCTTGGGGGTTTTTTTGATACAAACCTTAGGAGTATTTTTAAATGGTTGAAATTAAAATTTCAAACAGAATCTTTCTTTCTTAATACTGGCGTTCTTTCTTCTAATAAAGCTCAGCTAAAAGTTTCTTACTTCAGGTAATCCAGGGAAAAATATAGAGGCAAAACCTCAAAGGAAATTCAAGTTAAAAAAAGGAAACCACATACCAAGAAAATCAATTTCAAGAAATCTTTCACAGGCAAAGCTTCTTCTTCAGGAAACTGCTTACAAAATTATTTCATTTTATTTATCCCAAGTGAAGGTTTCTCCTGTGGGGAGTTTGGGTTAGAGAGAAGGTGGCTGCAGGAAAGGGTAGAACTGGGAATTTCTGTTCCCTCTAAGGCACAAACTGATAAAAGCTATACCAGGTACTGAGCAGGGATTAAAATATATATATATATATTCTGACCAGTGAAAATTTTGGGAATGCTGAGGTAATCCAGCCATACCGTGGGATAAAGTTAGGCCTCCATTTTTTTTTTTTTTTTTTTTTTTTGTTTTGGCAAAGAGAAGAATCCAAGAGAAGCAAAAAATCCATGTCTGATTGCATGAAAGTTGCTCAGCTGGACCCTGGCAAGCTGAAGGACGGGCACTGCTCTGCCAGCAAGAGCTAATCCTGGCTCTTCTGTTGTCTCTAATTGCTCTGAGGGTTGAGATGAGGAGCTATTCCAGCTTTTGGAGGAGACACTCCACTTTTTAATCAGCCTTTGGGCAGAAGGAACAGGCAGGCTGATCCCCTGGGCTGCCAAGCAGAACCTCTGTGCTCCAGTGCCTGGTGGTTGGTGGCCAGCTGGGCAGCAGCAGAGCTCACCTGGCTGCCTGCACTGTGAGCCAACACAGCTGGACACAGCCCTGTGCCTCAGGGAAGATGCTGAGCCAAGTTAATTCTGGTCTCCTTTGTCCAGGGACACACCAGAGCAGACACAAGACCTGTTACTTGTACAGGTAGAGTATGTTCTTTAAAAGGATCATGTTCTTCATAGTCCCTAAATATAGGGCAAAGTGTGTCATTCACAGTGCAGCTTCTGACAAAAACTGTGCCAGATGCTGGGGCCAATACAGTTGCTGCTGCCTGGTTTCAGTGCAACTAAGAGCACTCTAAAAATAGAAACCAGTCAAAGAACCAAAACCCTACAGCAGCCTGCGTCACTGCTGTATATCTTCAAACCATAGCAATATGAGATGATAAATAAAAAAAGGGAGAGAAAACCTCCAGGCCATAAAAACAGAGAAAAGGCATAAGTTTCTAAGGGGGAAAAATAAAATCTCTGTCAAATGTTGCAATTTTAAATTAAAAACAACAGAACATTAAGATTAGCATTTTATTCATTCCAGGACAGAGAGAAATACCCCAAGTGTATAAAGAAAAATATGTTTTGGCCTAGAAAGTGTTTCCTATAAAAAAGTGCACAGAATGTTTAGAGCCTTGTACCATCCTACAGCTTGGGGACCAAAGATCCTCTACCCCAAAACCACCATCAAACCCAGTTTCTGTGAAGTTCTACCCCATGTTTTAGAAGGCTGATTAATCAGGCCTAGGATGATGATGTTCCTATGTATTTCCTCACAAGCATTTTCAGTACTCAATAGTCCTTATTGTCAAAATCACACTCTCTGTTTTCAGCAAATTCATCTGAGTTTCCTGTTCGACTTCCTTTACCACATTCTGTCTTCATTAGTTTGAAGATCATTCCCCAGCCTCAGAGGCCATCCATCTGCAGAGATGGAAAACTAACTCACCTTGAAGCTCAGTCTCTCTAGGGCACAGCCTAGGTTCCTGTAGCTCTTTTCTCAGTTTCCCAATCTCTGTTTTCAGGATGGCTACCAGAACTCAGCATGTTCCAGCAATGGGCTTGCTGATGTCACATCCCCTCTCCTCCTAACCAACAGTACCTGGTCCTTGACACCTGAGGGTCACAGCTTGACATCAGGTGAATGGAGGATGACATTTGGGCCATGGGGATGTGCCAGCTGGTGAGCAGAGCAGCAGAGCTCCTCCTTGCAATAAGTGACCTAGGATGGGTACCTGGATACACCAGTTCCCCAGAGAGCAGAGTGGGTCTTTGGGTGGGGCTGAAGGGGATCCACCATGGGCAGCAACCATGGCTTACATGGGCTCCAAATATTGGCTCCCAACCTGCCCTCCTTCTTTCTCAATGGGGAAATAATGAATATTCTGTCTGCTCCCTCTCCCACCCTTGCTGTTTGTCACACTCAGGCAGCCAGCAGGGTTGCTGCCCCAGCCAGCACAAAGTGATTACTTTTCTCCCTTTTTATGCTAACCTAACTCCTTAAAAAAATGAGCAGTTATTAATTCACCAAACACTTATTTAGCAACGAGGGGGCAAGCAGGGTGTTGTTTTCTTTTCCTTTCATGGTTACTACCCATGGCACCATGAGCAGAATCTTTATTGACTTCACGCCTGTATGGAAACTGGGGGCCCTACTGCACAGGGGCAACCATCTCCTTGTCCTGCAATATGAATACTAAATTTAAATCCCATTAAAACTACATCATGGAGTCTGAAGCTTTCTAAACAAAGCTTGTTAAATAGAACCCCAGAAAAAGCTGTTTCTTGAAGATAATGTTTAGTTGTTCACTTTTTTTCTAATAGCATTATCACTTAACTCTTCAGAAAAGAGTTTTAGGAAAGAAGGACCCTGCTCACAGGTACAAATTTATTATTCTGCATTTTATTCTGCATTTTACATCTATGTTAAGAATGTGACTCTTTTTTTTGTGTAAAAGCAACAGAGAATAGCTTTGTGCACCTTCAGTAAATTGAAATACAAAATACTAACTGTTGTGCTTGGTAAGGTTTATCGAGTCTTGTAAATTAAAATTTCTTCTCAATTCCCACTGCTATTTCTAGGCTGCTGCATAATAACAACAAAAATATTGTGTGGTTAAAAATAGGTCAATGAAATTTACATTGTCCAAGCTGGAACTAAAAGCAGAACTGATGGTAAAAACCACTGAAAATCAGTAATATATTTTAAAAGTTTCCTGGACAAATTTAACAAAATGGAAAATATTGAGGCCTTTCACACAATCCTTTCCTCAAGAGCTTCAGTAATTTTAGATAAAGTGGGAACCACAGCCTGGCTGATCATTGTTTCAGTTTTGGCAAAACAACAGTGTTGTCTTCCTGACTCACTTCTCACTTTTGGGATTTTGCCTATCTCAGCTTTAGCATCAAATATAGTGAAGGAGGGGATTTTTAACCTAAATTGCCAAAGAACAAAAGTCTCACTGATTTTCAGTGTATCAACTGTCACCCAAGACACCCAGCTGCTTTTGAAAGTCATAAAGTCCTTGGTTATGGTTTTTATGATGGGATTTTCAGCCCTATAGACTCTTTGATGACAGCTCAGTGTCTCAGGAGAGAGCAGCTCATTCATTCTGCCAGTGACCCCTTCTAATCACAGAGTCACAGAGTGGTTTGGATTGGAAGGGACCCTAAAAATCACCCAGTTCCAACCCTCTGCCCTGGGCAGGGACACTTTCCAGCAGACCAGGTTGCTCCAAGCCCTGTCCAACTGGCCTCTGTTAGGTTTATAAATGGAATTAGTGAGGTTTTCAAATGTTAGCACAGTTTCAACCATGAAAAGTTAAGCTGACATTTCTCATTGTTAACTCTCCGGGCATCAAATGAAAGCCAAATGAAAACTCAAAAAACAGCTGTCCCCTGCTCCAGATGCCACAACACCAAGGAATGCAGCATGAGTACAACTCTCTACACCCACTGCCATGCTTTCAAGGTACAGATAAACATCTATTAATGTGAGAATATGTATGTATATTGTGTGGTGACAAATTACACCAGTCTTTTCCTTGATTTCTTAGCTCTCCAACCTGGGGTTGTGTCTTCTGAAATACATACCAAGCACTGAGAAATCCTGAAGAGTCTCTCTAAAAGTGCTTTAGAACCCTCTGCAGTACTAGCACTATTCTCTTAACATTGAGTTTCTGTATTGAGGTATTAAAAAAGTAAGGAAAACAAAGATTGTTTCTTAAATTTGCCTTCTCCAGTATCACTAAGACAAATACAACTGAGAAATGACATTGCTACAAGACTGAGGGATGGAAAATACATTAAACAAACAAGAAATCAATGAAGAGAAGGGATGAAATGTTGCCTAACAGATCACTGGGAGCCCAATGTGCCAGTGGGAGGCAATGGATTAAGTGTAGTTTATAGCCATGTGTTTAAAGACAGAAGTCCCAAATTGTTCCCTGAACTAGAAAGGGACGCGTCTAACTTCAAATGTGAAATCTTATAAGAGGACATTTTATTGAAGATTATGTTGTGATCCTGATTATAAATTCCCCAGGTTCTCCTGGGGCCAATTTGCAAAGGTTTGTGTGCAAGTCTAGTGCTGGGAGATGAGAACACAACATTGTTTAACACACAAAGAAAACTTAACCAGGGTGCTGTGATCAGGGGACTTCAGGAGTACGAAAGATAAAAAAACCCCTATTGAGCTTGGAGCTAGCAGATCTTAGAGAGATGTCTCAAAAAATGTCACTTTTAAGGCTACCTTACATGCCACAGAAATCAGTTTGTTACTGAAGTTGATAAAAACATTTTGAAGAGAAATTGAGGGAATGAAAATACCTTGTGAATGTTAGGGTTCTTTTTCCCATAAAAGAGGGGTTCTGCTTTTAAAAAAAAAAAAATCAATGCACTAGAGAAAATGGAAAACCAAAGCATTTGTAGTCTGAAAATTTATCAGATTTAAGCCAAAAAAATGACACGTGACTGGCTTGATGTTGGAATGCTACTTGCTCTTTCCATCTCTCCAGTCTGGATTTCCTGTGGAAAGCATGGAGATGGGATAGAGGAGGCTTGGCAAGGTGCTCTGGCAGGGGGGTGGTCAGGAAGCCTCGTGAGAGAATGGAGGCATCAAGTGTTGAACTACAGCTCCCACGTTGTGCTTCAGCAGCATTTCTAACCAGACTGGGAGGAGGAAGTGAGGGCGTGTTTGCTTTCTTTTTTTTTTTTTCCCTCCTTTTTGAACAGGAAGAAAGAAACACCCTAAAAAAGTCAGTTACATTGGCTGAAAAGCCAAAAATACTTCCACAGGAAAACCTTGCACCTCCTCTGTGATCCCCAGCCCCATTTGTTTGAGCAGGTTTCCTGGGTACTGGCCTGCTGGTGCAGCGCTCCTTTTTGGAGAGAAAGAGGAGACTGTAGTCTGTCATATCTGAGGGAACTGGGTTAGAGACAAGAGGCAGATGACAGGGGTGGTTGGGCACTGTGTTGGCAGGGTGTCAAGGGGAGCTGGGAGGGGGTGGGAGCCATCTGCCTGGAGAAGAAGGTTGCTGAGATGGAGGTAAAGGGGGTGGCAGAAGGAGAAGAAGCCTGCACTGAGCTTCAGAAATACTTTTGGTTGAAGTTTGGGAGTGGAGTAGATGTGGATGCATCCCCACGCTCAGGGAAGTTATTAATGGTGCTCGGTATGAGCTTATTTTCCTTGGAGGAAAGGTGGGTGAACTCACCCTGGGGAAGCTGACAAAGCTGTGGCAATATTGAATCAACCTGCAGGGAAGTCAATTTCAGCTACAGAAAAGCTTCAAGTGGGTGATTCATGCTCCTTCTAAGCATACAAGCCAGAGGGTCTAATCACAGGAATTTGAATGGCAACCAAAGATTCCTTCCCAGGTTTAAGTTATATTTTCCCCTGCATGCATCATTCATCCCCATATAAGCAGCTTTAGGGAGAAAAGCTTCAGGTGTGCCTGTGTCTATAACCCTAAATGGGAAAGTCAGCAGAAACCAAATCCTTGCAAGTTTTCTGGCCTTACAGAGTAGTGGGGATGCTCATGGAAATGGATGTGCATTCCTAGTTCATGCCAGCCTAGGTAAATGCCAAGGGAGGACCTTCAGCCAGGCAGCACTCAGAAATACCAACTCTAACATGAACTTGAGGAAAGCAGAGCTATGGACCACGTGGGAACAAGAGCACCTTGAAGAGGAAACTGAATTCAAGCAATAATTGATAAGGAAAGTGGCATTTTCTGTGGCTGTTCAAAATACTAAACTGTACACAAATGTTCTAATATGAAACTGAGGATTCAGTGTCAGGCAAAGCAACAAAACATCCCAAAGCTGCAGGACACTCAGCACCACCAAAAAATGACAAGCCACTATCAGCAGATTTGTGGTGGTGTGAGATGAGCCCAGAAGTATCAACTGGGTTTGTGTCGGTCTTTCCTATCTGATAAAAGAAAATTAAAAAGAAAAACAAAAAAATGCCAAGTTTTAGGAGAACTTGAAGCAGAATACTTCAAATCTTACTGGAAGAATAGTTGAAAATCATCAAGAAAGCTAGAAAGGTAGAAAACAAAAACGTTTCTTAGGGAGATTTTCTGAATGAAAATGTAGCCACAGAAATAGAGATTTGATTTCTCCTCCTCTGGAAAAACAGATGGGGAGGATGGGAAGGGCTGAGGTTCAGCACCCCGAGCCTGTCTGGTTCACAGCCAAGCTCCTCATACATCAGGTCTCTGACACAGGCAGGGCAGGTCTGGAGAGTTTTCTCCTGCCAGCCCAGCCAGAATCCTAAGTGCTGGCAGTGTAGGCTCCACCCTTCTCCCCTTATCTCCTCTCTAAAGAAAATATCATTAACAGCTCATTCTTATAGAAAACTGTAGTTGTGAATGCACTGTTTCATCAAAATGATAAAAATGTCAGTATAACACTCAAGCATATGCTGAAATCCTATTGAGGTCAAACTACCCGATACAGCCCACTCTGTTCCATTAAGTATTTGCATTAAATAAAATTAAACTAAGGGTGGTAAGCTTGTGTATATGGCAGCTCATTTCTCCTGTTGCTGGAATCCATAAAGCCCCTCCCATCTGGAATTCAGGATTCACTCTTTTAAACAGGTCACAGCTCAAAGGAAAGACCAAGCAAAAGAGATACAGACAGATATGCAACCTTTCCTCTCCTCAGTAATATTTTTTGTATGGTATGAGTCCAAATGTACAGGGGTTTACACACTAAATGGAATTGCAAACATTGGAATTATCTCAGTTTTAAAAGAATGGTTCTACTTCTATTGCAATCTGAAAACACTGAAGGGGGTGGGGGGAATAACTGGAGATCTTATCAAATTCTCAAACCCCAAATAAATCTAAGATAAAATCCATGAAAAATTATCTTTGTTCTGCTGTGCACTCACAATGCTGGATAAACCTATCTTGGACAGGAGATTTATGTAGAAAAAAAGAGATAATTGCTGCCACAAAGGCAAATATAAAATTTCATTTGGGGATTAATCCAAACAGCCAGTGCAGAACCAACCTTCCCACAGTCAAACTGGGTGGAAACTAAACGAATCCATGCTTCATGTCCTGAAAATATTTTGGCATTCTGTAGCAGAGTGGCCTATTTGTCCCAGGGGACATAAGGACACACCTGTGAGTAACATGAGTGCTCCAGAATGTGTTCAGGTAAATCATTTAAGCAATACTTGCAGAGATGAACACTTCCTCTCATGCAGGGGGAAGCAATCAAAAAAAGAAAAAAATAAATTTGTGAGGCGACTTGTTCTCAGTGATTAATTCAGCTAATTCAACTAGGTCTAATCAATTCCACTATTTAGTCTTCCCATGTCCTACTGATCTGAACCTCTTTTTTCCCACCTCCCAAGGAATTCTGTGAAAAAAAAAAGCAGAAGAATGATTATTTCTTTTGTATGAGGCAGCCTGACCTTGTACTCCATTAAGCAGAGTGTTTCCATAGTTTCCATGTAATTTGTCATGGACGAGTTTGCCTATGTACCAAACAAACTCTTTGTATTACCAGAACTGTGTGGAAAATAAAATCTGAATTGCTGCTGTTCAATGAAAATATAAAACCCAAAGTGAAACTTCAAAAAAACAAACATTCACATCGTCTGTAGATGGCCAAAACCCAGTATTTTTTTGTTCTGTCTCCTTGTGGACTTGGAAGGCACTTCACCAAATGAGCAGACACTGACATTCTGAGCATTTCTGAGGGTGTGAGTGCAGCAGAAACACCTTAGGAGAAAGCCTGGATCCACTGTAATCAACAGGATTTGGGCCACTGATTTCAAAGGATCATAAGGGAACTTGTTAGAATTTAATTTCAGACTTCAATTAGAGGTTTAGCACCAGAGATCCCATTTATGCTGCTTTCCTGGCAGCATTAGATGTTGTCTCTCATCTGGGGATTTACAACTGTGTTTGCAGGTCTCCTTTCTCCTGAAGGCAAAGAGGACACAGCTTGGAAAAGTCCAGCATCCCATCCCATCCCAGCCCAGAAAAGGCAGCAGCACAACATGGGCTGGCTCAGGTGAAGATGCCAGAATCCACACTTAAAAAGGAATGTTGGGGTTTTCTCCCCTAAATTTGCTGAAGGAGAATAATTTCTAGTGAAATACAGGCAGAAATAAAGTTTCTGTGTACCATCCACAGGCAGAAATAAAGTTTCTGTGCAAATTTCCCAGGCCCAGATGAAAGATGTGTGATCTTTCCACATCTCCCTGTGTTAAACACATGAAGCTGGTTTAAGCAATCTCTCAGAAAGTACTCGGGAGCATTGAGCAGTTGTGGACTCTCAGTTTTGGGAGTTTCAAAGAAAAGACTGGATCTTTTTTCTAAAGATGAGAGGAGAACAGATTATGCCACCCTTTCTTAATGTATTGGCAGCTGATTTAAAAGATAAAAGTATTCTGCAGCTTTCAAACTCACCTCCAAGCCAGATGAAAATGCCAGGTGACACAAAAGGAAGTATTTCCACATTAGAACAGATCCTCAGGCAATGTAAAATGAGTTAACTCCATCGATTTCAAAAGGGCAGTATCAGATTAATCAGACAAGGATTGAAACAGGGAATAATGCTGCAGAACACCCAGGTAGGTGCTGAGCTGGAAATGCCCAACCAGGGAGTCAACACCTTTTGGAAAAGTGATAAACAGAAAATTTCCTTTGCTAGGACCAGGTAATTTCCTCCTGTCTTTGAGAAATAAGTGTTTCCTGTACTTATTAACACACAAAAGCCACTGCAATATAGATGTTTATTGGCACTCTTGAAAAACAAAACAAAACAATGCAAAACCATCTGCAAAGCAGTAACTGTACAAAGTCATATTAATGTGAAGAAAAGTTCCCCACCTGCAAACTTTTCATGAGTTTTGATATGATAAAATCACTCTGGTGAAATATATCTGCCCTGTGAGCCTGTGCATGTGCATTCCTCTCTAACTTCATTGTGGTTTTAGGTTCTGTGAACCATGGTAGGAAAAGGATTGATATCAGTGATGGTAACTCAATTCTACATCAGCATCAAGTCGTCAATCTTCTGGCACTCTTAAAAAAAAGAGCCTGAATAATGTTCTATTGATGTTCTGTAGAGCTTCTCCTTTTTAATGTTATGTATTATTGCTGCAGTTTCTTACAAAATTGTAAAGATCTTTATTGTTTACAAAGTGAATTATGCTTTCATATCTTTTGCCTTACTGTTTTCCCAATTGCTTAGCAACAATCCTCCACAAAGAACAAAAAAACCAGAGCACTCTTTCTTTTATGTTGCACATCAGCAGCACTGCTGGAACAGCAGTGACCTCAGACAGCTGAACACCCAGCACACATTTGCTCCATTATCATAATCCTGATGTTCTGTAGAGGGTCTATACATGTTAATATTGAATATTAATTAATATTTTTGAATATTAGTTAATATTGCCTTTCTGAATCTGTAACTGCTTCAGTCCTGGGGCTACAGCTTTATGAGCACCATCTTCCACATTCAACATTTTAAAAACTGCTATTTATTTCCAGTTCTTACTTTTCAGAAGAAATCAGCCCAGTTCCGGAACCTGAGGTAAGCCAGACTTGTGCTAGGTTGAAAAATCCTGTAGTTACTGATCCAACAAGTTCACATACACAACACAGGGAAGATGCCTCTGTAGCAGTAACCAGCATATAATATCTACAAAATTAACATTATTGTTGTTATTTTAGACCCAAACAGCCACAGTGATGCTCATCATGAAAGAAATATTTTTTGTACCTTGACAACTGCATCTTCTTCTTTGTCTTACAGCAAGTCCAGTGTTCTCTACTGACAATTGTTATATGCAAAAAGAGAGGCCAATAGCTGTAAAAATTTTCTATTTAGGTATTCTGTCCTCCCAAAAATATCTGAATGTGGAAAGACAAACTGGGTAAAGGGGATGAACAAGTAGTATGGGGAACAATGAAAGAAAATATTCCAAATAACATGAAAACAAATTAAATCTTCTCAAGACAACACAAAGGGTCAAACTGGAACATCAAGGAGGTGCCAGCCCTATGTTGCCAAGGGAAAAGCACTGCATTATCTAATACTATTTTCTGTCTTTAATTTTAATGAACATCAAGCTGCCATCTTCAATGAAATGCATACCCAGATGGGAAGGTTAAATAGGTTTACAGGCTTATATTGGTTTTAGAGTGCACCGAGTCAGATGACTGCTAAGATAGGCTGGTGCTGCTCAATCAATCTTTAATACAAGTGAGATACACAACAGATACACAGCGTGTACACCTCACCACTGCTTTGATGAGCTTGCCGGTGGCTGGAACTTTTAACAATAGCCTGCTGTGATATTTTGGCTTGGTGGAGGGTGTCTGCTACCCAGGTGACAAATGCCCAAATGCCCCAAATGCCCCAAATTTCCATACTGAAACCCCCTTCCCACTCTGCCCTGACCCCTTGGGGTGTGTGTGAGACCCTGCTCTGGTACAGCACACACCAGGTAAAACCCCAAGTGGAGTTGCTGTATTGTGAAGAAATGAAGACATTTCACTGAAAACCTATAGCCATGTTCAAAGCAGAAGTCCTAGAAAGTCGTGTCTCCACTAAGGACCCAACATTTCCAGTTTATAAACTCCTTTTCTTTAGCATTTGGGAGACAGGCATCTCATCCCTGCTAAATTAGCATAGGGGTTCTTTTCCAGCTTCTGACAGGCAGCATTTAAATGGCTTTTGGGAATGAGTGCATTTTCTGGATTTTAATGAAAAAAAATTTTCTCATATATATATGTAAATATATATGTGAATATACAAATACCTATGAATATATATATGGTAATATAAAAAATACAAAACTCTTATTAGCTCATGTTGTCCATTTCCATGGCTCACAATTTATGTTTCCAGGTGCATTTAATTTTTTTATGCAAAGTAGAACTTCCCAAGAGAAAGGGAATGCCAAATATGCTGGCAGAGCTGTTTGTTCTTGCATTCTGAACATTGTATGTGCAGGATGGATGCTGTGGATATAGAAAGTTTTGTAAACTCAAGGGAAGAGTTTTCAAATCCCTGGAGACTTTAAAGAGCAGAACCCATATTTCTTTACCTTGAAATGTGAGCCAATCTCCTCTGAACTTAATGCATTCAGGGCTTTTACAGGACAATACATGCATTGACAAAAGGTAGGTGGGCAATATTTGTAAGGGATTCTGGTAAACACAGGATACACAGCAAGACTCCAGGACACAACTAATTGCCAATAATGACAAGAATTGTTATTCACAGGCTAACACAAGTTGCAGTTTTGCTAAGTGAAACAGTTATCAGGACATGCTAAGACACACAGTTCAACTCCAGAACACTTGGAAAAATTTGGGAAGGGGAGTGGCTCTGGGATATGCTGCAGTTTGAACACAAGCTCTGCAAAAGGACTGACCTCAGGTTCCATCCCTTCAAAAATGGGACAGAAAACACATTTTTTCTGAGAGTCACCACCAGACAACAAGTTTTCCCCTTGTTCATGCACTGAGCATCTCTGATGGCCACACGGAGGAAGAGCAGCCAGGAACTGACTTGGCTCTGCTCAAGGCTCACCCATTCACAAGCAGGGAGAGCAAAGCATAGGGGGGACAGACAGAGCCTGTGCTCCAAATTCCTCAGAAAAAGACCATGCACACCTGGAGAAAGGTGTGGGTAGTCCAGGAGAAAGAGTCTTCAGCGTGGTAGCTCTGCTCTGCGCTTTAGGTCTCCTGACAAGAATGGTGAGAGACCTTCATTTGTGTCAAGAGAACTAGACGCTGCTGGGATCTCTAGTTCAAGTCACAGTTCAGCTGTGTATGGGCTGCACAACCTCACAGAAATTACCTGGATCTGACAGAGATCTCAGCTTCTTCAGCTGTAAATGGAAATTATCACTCCACTTCTGTTCCTTTGCAGAAGTTAGCAAGGCTCCACTCCAGCGATGACTGCAAGGTGCTGCCATTCAAACAAAGCCCACAGAACATTAACACCTTACACAGCAAGCAGAAGTGTTTACCATGTACTCAGCAGTTCAGTTCACTGCTGCCCATTCCTGTGTCTGGAGAGGTGTCCACACGACTGTGGGAAGGGATTTGACTCTCAAGGATTCCTTCCAGAAGTGCACTAAAGCAAATCAAGGTGCAAATAAGCTCTGCCCAATAACAAAGGCATTTCAAAACTAAAGCAGATATCCTCTCACCCCATGTGCAAGTTAAAAGAGCAAACAGTTCATAATCCCTAATTCTTTTCTACATCTGCCAGTGCAGCTAAGGGCCAGAAGGACTTATTCCAGCAGCTCACTTGGTGCTGTAACACTCTTTCAGACTAAAAACTGAATGAACCACCACCCCAGGCTCGTACTCACAGCAGCATTTAAGCAGCTACGTGAAAGCAAATATCCTCATTTGCAAAGCAATCATAGCTAAGGAAAGTATACCTGAAGGGTATGGGCAAGGCAATGTGGCAAGACAAATCATTCCCCAGGGGAACATTGCATTCCACGCACATTACCTTTACACAGAGTTGATTACTTCCAGCACCGTGCAAAAAGTCTGGCACAGAGTACTTCAACGACTTAGTTATTAGTGCTGATTTACAAGGAATCTATAGTAATGTTTTAAGTATTGCAGGTAGGGAGAAGACATTATAGTGCAGCAATCTGCACACAAAGATAGACTGAAAAAAACCCCACGCTGAGTTTCTCGTTGCAGCTCCCCTTGAATTGATTCACCTGATACACAGCTTGGGGATTGCTGCTTTCAGTAATTCTGCTCTGCTTTTGTTCACTTCTCTAAGTGTGGTGAGTCTGTGTTGATTCCTTCCAGACAAACTGATCAGCCATTGCATATACACAAGGTTAGGATCATCTCTAGTTATTTCTTACACAGCCCAAGAGGTCTTTACCTTCTTTGATGTTTCTTCAGCAAAACAAACAAACCTTGGCTCATTAGAGTTAAGGCTTCCTAGCCTGAAAGATCAAAGGACCCTTAGAAGAGGAAGAAGCAGAGACAAAAATTTCATACCCACCCATACTTCAGGTACCTAAGAATCCTTCACACTGAAAGACAGAGGCCCTTAGGACCTGCCAACATCCCCATGGGCAACACCCCACAAGTTTGGGA
This sequence comes from Argya squamiceps, assembly GCA_037834095.1. Lineage (NCBI taxonomy): Eukaryota > Metazoa > Chordata > Aves > Passeriformes > Leiothrichidae > Argya > Argya squamiceps. Next base: position 55,961,974 of record JBBMKD010000216.1, read on the forward strand.
GAGACAGGGGTGTTTGTATTCCACAGAAGGCTGAAAGGGAGCTGAGGAGCTCTGAAGGCACATGAAGACAGCAGAACACAGCATGTCACCAGCAAGATCTCCTCATCAATTCAGCCACTGTGCCACAGAGCAGCTGTGGGCTGGAAGCAGTGCACAAGCTGTAGCAGATGAGTACAGGGGCACTAAGAATTTGTGTATTTTTTCTGGTCTTCCTATTCCAGGCAGGACTCCGCAGAGTCCAACTTCCTCTCTTCCAGTCCCAAAGGTGAGGTGAGATTTGAGTGCATCTGGGTATATTCACAGGCCAGAGTGGCCAGAGATTATCCAGAGGGGGTAACTAAAGTCTGTTTGAGACATGTCTAGAGGAGGATTTTTGTCATCATGGTTTTACCACCTCCTCTGGTCCATGGCCAAAAGTTCCCGTCACTGGAGGTGTTTAAGGAAAGGCTGGATGTGACACTCAGTGCTGTGCTCTGGTTGGCAAGCTGGTGATCAGTCAAAGGTTGGACTCGATGATCCCAGAGGTCTTTTGCAACCTACTTGATGTTTGATGGCATCTTCAGAAACATGCTGGCCATGGGTTTAATTCTGGGGTTACCCAAAACTCTACCCCAGCAAGCAGAGGCATTGCCTGTTTCACAGAGCCCAGCAGGGTAACCACAATTCCTCACAAGAGACTTTCACCACTGCGGGGATCAAACCTGGCTCTGCTCAGGTGGGGAAAACTGAGAACATGAAGTAACAGAAAAGGGGCTGCTGACCTGAAGGGCTGCCACTAGAGTTTGGGGGTCTGAAGAGGGGATGGACAAATTTAGGAGAGGTATTAAAATACACCCTGTCCCAGCACTACTTGGGATAGTCTGAGTTTTAGGTCAATGTGAGGGAAAAGGGAAGGAAATCCACAGTTATCGTCCCAGTTCCTTCTTGCTGACTGCACACTACTATAAGTACTATGGCTGGGTGAGTCATTCAGAAGAAATTGGTAATTTGACATTGTTGACCCATTTCCGTTTCACAAATCGCTTCCACCACCATATTTTAATTTACTTTTTTTTTACAGTTACATTTCTGCAACAGTCTTTCTCAGCTTCTGTCAGGGTGCTGACTGCTCATGCATTATTTATTGTTCAGTAAATAGAGTACTGATTTGTCACCAAATCTTGAAGGTGCTGTGGAGGTTCGTGGGTCAGCTTCAAAATGAAGAGCAAGTAAAATTTATTTTCTTAATTTTTGCCTTGGTAATTTCAGATAAGACTCTCAGATACTTAACTGATTTCATTAAAAATATTTTTAGCCAAAAGTTTGGGTTATCAGTAAATTTAGAAAAATAATTTTAAAAATGTAAAAACCATGAGAGAAGGTTCTATATGTTGATTTTTATTCTGCATGTGGTTGGTGGTCTTCTCAACCAGCATTTTTTACACATTCTTGGAAATAAAAATGCATGCCAATAATTCTACATCTAATTTTATAATATTTGCAATCAAAATACCCAAGTAATTTACCAACAATACTAAAAATACGTCTCCCAAGTTTTATTCTTTATAACCTATAAAAGCTACAGCCATCAATTTCAACACTTATTTGGTACATTTCTTCTTTGCCACATTGCTATCATAATCATAAAACGTGATTGATGGACCTTCATCCACTGTGTCTTTTAGACAGGTTTATTGACTAAGCTACAAATGCTCCAACTCAAAGGCTGTGTTCATTTTGCAGAGGAATATTTTATCAGCACATGTTTCAAAATGAGAAACCTATTGGAATTCCATCTCTAATCTGAATGGGACCTTAGAGTCAGCCTTCAGACTAAACTCCCACAGCTGTGTATTTGCTAAAGTGTTGCACCTCAAACTTGTTTCGTACTTATCCCTTCTAAAAATCTATCATCCAGGTATTTGTTTATTTGCTCATTACAGCTCTGCCCAAAAGTCAGGGATAATCTCTGACAAAGAGTTTTATTTATTTCACTGTTGACAAGACAATAAATTATGTGCCCAGTCTTATTGCATATGTAAATATAACTGTAAGAGATAATTTGCAGATTCAAAGCAGAACAGCAAATAATTACGATGATAAAATAATGTGGGGAAAGGAATTTGTCAAAGCCAGTTCACTGCTCAGATTATCAGCAAGCAATTTGAGTTTGCATGAAAGCAATAGAGGTTTAACTATTTATGCTGATGGTAAGGACTTGAATTTATTGTTCTTCATGTAAATTGCAAAATTTCCATAGAGCGCAAAGCATTTATTTAAGCATAGGGAGCTTAAGTAAATCTGACCTTAGGTTCTAAAGAATCCATATCCCACCAAGTACAGAAGATTGCCACCAGGAAACTACAAAAACATAAGTGTTGGTTTTGGTGTTTTGGGGTTTTTTCCTGAGAAGAGAAGGGATTGATTTTAATTAACCAGATGAAAATCTGGAATTATCCTTTCCCATCTCACAGAGGTTCAAAGAAATGTCCCCAGTGTCTTTGAGGTATTATTGATAAAGTCAAGGCTAACACACAGCAAATCAACACAAGATGGGTTACAAATGATCTTATTTTTCCCTTTCAGCAAAGCCAGCATGAGGTTTAGCATGAAATTAGCCCATGGAAGTACAATTTCATTTTAGAGGAGCCACCAGTGTCAGTCTTCAGCCTGAGAAGATCAACTGCCGTTGATCCAACTCAGCTGGGACAGGCCCTAGAACAGCACAATCCTGGTTTCAGGCAGTAGGAGAGGTCATGATGTGATGGGGGCCTGAGAATTTCACCAAGTCTCACACGGAGGGTGAAAAATTGAGTTTTCCATGGGACAGAAAGAGGGAGGAACAGCTGAAGTGGCACTGTGAGCACTGACAGAAGGAGCAGCACAAGGGGGACTGCAGACAAGTCCCACTTCACCTGTGGTGACATGGGTCTGGGATCCAAGACGCACAACCCCAAATTCTTTATTTTAAACCAATGGCAAACTCCCTGGAAAGTATGAGACAGTCTAAGAGTTAAGACCAGTGTGGCTGAGTCAGCCCTACCCCTGCCACAGAGTTCAGCTGTGTCACCAAAAACAGCCAGTGTCATTGCAGGGATTGCAGGAGCACCTTCTGGTTTTGCTCTAGCTGAGACTTTAGATGCCAACACCTTTTAGTTTCTGCCAAAGAAATCCAGGCTAGTCTGATGATCAAAACTTTGGAGGCTTGAACTCAATTTAAATCTCAGCTTCTTATTCTGAGTGACCAATACATGCCAGCAAAAGGATCAGAAGAGGCCAGAGGAGAATTAACCACAGATTATTAAATTAGAGAATACTCAAACATTTCAGTCTCTCAAGTTAATGCAGAGCAGAAACATGTGGGCAAAGGCACATCCTTTATTAAAAACACTGCACCAAAGTGAAGCTTGATCTATTATTCAGTCAATGCTCTTTTGAAGCAAATGGTCATTTTACATCAAACCCTTTTATCTTTTGTGTTTTCTTTTTAATGCTATGTCTACTGGGGGGTGGAGGGCACTAAGTATCCCTGGACAGTATTCATTCAGCTGCCCTGAGCAAGCAGGGAGAGGAAAGAAACAGCCTATTTATAAAGCTATAGAAAATACACTAGCAGAGTGGTTTTGCACTTTTCATGGGTGCAGACAGATAAAAGAGCTTTGTTTAAATTTATTTTTCTGTAAGAGATCACAAGAAAGATATTTATACTTCTGGCCACAGTGGAAGTCCATTTTTGCTGACAATAGAGGCCTCACAGGTATATCTGCCTTCACCTTTATGTGAGGAGAGAAAAGCTGCAGGAAGTAAACAGAGCTAGAGACCTGACAGCATGGAGACTGAGCAGGGAGAGCTGGCAAGACAAATCAATAAAGAGCTTGCAGGTGCCTGTAAGACAAAGGCTGCAGCAAAGGAAGCTTCTGTGGGGGACAAAAAGGACATTTGGCCCATGGTTATGTATTTTAAAAAAATAATCTTGCAATAATAAATGGGAAATATGTCTTTCAAAAGGCAAAGAGTTCTCAGGGCACAGCCCATGATGGTGAAGATGGTGGAGTGGGATGAAAAGCAAAGCAGCTTTAAGTGGTGGAAGAGCTGCCTGCCCATGGAAGGGAGGGATGGCACCAGTGAGAGATGTGTGTGAGCAAAGGCAGAAAAGCAGGAGACAAAACAGAAGGCAGCTCTGCAAAAATAGCTGCCAGTCAGAGAGGATGGACTGACAGGGAAGTGTGTGTGAGCACACACACTCAGTGAGGCTCCATGCAGTCACAGCACAGCAGTATTTTCTGTAGACAAATCACTTTAGAGGGTGATTAATTTGTGTATCCCAAGCAGTACCATCAACTGCCTCAAAACTGAGGTTTTTCACACAGGTTTTTCCTTTAGAGAGACCCAGAACAGCACTTTCCATCAGATCCTTAGAATAGCCAGGCTACAGCATGAGACTCAGTCATTAATGCAGGAAATGCCTCTTCTTTACAATCCAGATTTGCCACCAGCAGAGAACAAAGGCTGGATTTGGAACTGGATCCCTATTTGCCAGAATCAGAAGGAAACAACATAAAAACTTCACCTGGCTTTGGAGTGGGCCATTGTAAAGGCTGGAACAGGGACTCAAGGTTGAGTGGACCTTGGATGGAAGTAGGACTCAAGGTTGAATAGTGATAGTAAAAGGACAGGTAGAAGAGTACTCAGCAGAAATAAATATGTTTAATACATATAATTTTGCAGGTTATCTGTGCATGCTGTGTTTGGCTAACTCCACCTTTCTTTATTTGATGCCTTAAGTTTTAGCTTTCATGTTTTTCAGATTCTGTGCTGCCCAGGTGTGTATTCTGAGCCTCATATTAAGTGTTAGTAAGCCCTCCTCACAGGGTAGGTAGACAAAACAAATCCTTTTTCTTGCTGATGACCAAGGGCAACTGTTACAAGTTTTCAGTTGTTTGTGCCCAAAAGCACAAACAACAGTGGACTGAAGGGAGAAACAAGAAGGATGAGACCTCACAACCTCAAGCTGTAACTGGGCAATTAAACCCCAGCACACAAATGGACCAAAACTTATAAAAGTGTGAGACCTCATGATCTGTTGTCCATTTTGTGACCATTTTGGGTCCACCCTGGGTGTAGCCCTGGCCAGGCTCTTGTCCTGCCCAAGATGTACCTTAAAGGCCTTTCAACAAATATCTACTTTATTCTCTTTGCTCTGTCTAGTCTTTGTTCCAGGTTAGCCTTCCCAAGGCATCATACCCACAGGCCCTTAGATTGGGAACAGCACACAGAGCGGGCCATTCCTGGTCTGGGAGAGTTTCTGATCACAGCATGGCAGGAAGGAAACTCCAGCTGAAATCCCCTGCTCAAAACACGGCCAAGGAGAGCAGGTTGGGCAGACCGTGCCCTGTCAGGTTTTGAACAGTTCCAAGGATGGAGATTTCACAACCCCTGTTGGCAATCTGTTTCACTCTTTGACCATACTTGCAGTAAAAATATTTTCATATGTTTAAACAGAATTTCCTTCCCATTTGTGCAATAATGCAAGGTCTAAACACTCATTCACATCAGGATGGCCCATTTTGGCCTGTACTGCACTGACCTTCTTCTCTTCCTCAGGATTTCAGAAGGAACTGTTAGTCAAATAAATTCTATGTCCTCCCACTAGGAAAGGCCTAGTTCTCAGCTAAGCAATCAAGAAAACATCATCATGGAGAAATTACACTGTTGATTTTGCAAATAACCTGAGGTAAGAGAAATCAGTCCATCTCTCCAGAGGGAGCATCAGCTGTCTACAGCCATCTCTGAACAACTAACTGTGCCTCATCTTCTGTCATGAGGATGATAAGTATTGTCTTTTCTATAAAAACATTTCCCAGAGCCTTCCTTGTGGGAGAGACCAAGGAGATAAGGCCACTGCACTACATACCCCACATTTAATTATAGCAGCATCCCCAGATTCTTTTGACTGTCCAGATTTCCAAAGGAAAAGGGAGGAAGATGGAGGGAAACAGGACTTTACTCACCAAAACCTGTATGTGAACAGAAAAGTATAATTTCTGCCACTCTAAGGATTATTTGGCACAATTATGGGAACAATATATTGAAGACATACTGAAATACATAAATTCCAGCACACATCGTATCTAATTCTGTCTCCCATACTTCAGTTTTGGATTGCTTGACTTACATATTCAGTTATATTAAATGTGTTATAGCTTTCTAAACCTAAATAATTAGAGTATTCTTCATGGGATAAGAAATCCATCAAACCACCGTGGAACCTTGTCTCCCAATATTTCCTCACTCTCCAGCTGAGCTTTCTCTTCTTCACATCCATTATGGTTTGGATTACTGCAGTCAAATGACTAGACTAATTTATTTATTTATTCACTTAGAAGAGAAGTAACATTTGCAGAACAATGGTGCTTTAGAACTGATCTGACCAGAAAGCCTTCTCCTTTTTGTGAAAGCCTGCCCCATTCTGCTTGTGATTTTTGGGACAAGGGCATATAAGAGGAGAAAGGAAAGATCTGCACAGCTCTGCTGAAGCAATTCTACTAAGGACAATCCACCCAAAGAAAGAACTGTAGCCTTTTCCCACATGCTGTGAAAACCCCTTAACTGTCTGTTTCAACTTGTTCCAGATACATAAGCAAGCTGATAAACAACTCTTGCTGATTTTATTCCCCTAACTTTCATAATGTTTTAATATAGCATTGACAAGCTTGTGCCTAGTAATTATTTAGAAGCTGCCTCATGGACAGGTTTTGTACCTCATTGCTGCTGTTTTTCAATCATCAACAACTGAAAAAGGGCCATTATTAAAATACCTCACCTAAAGTATCTTTTCTTATCGTGCCTTGTGATATAAAAATAACTGGGGAAAAAAATTCATTGCATATTTATGCCTTTCAAATTCTCATATTATTAAAGAACAGAAATGGAGGAACAAAACGACATCCTCATTGTGCCAGGTGCTTTTATCACTTGGAAGCTTCAAATAAGGCAGTGAGATGCACATGTACATACAGTATTTTTTTTTAATAAATGGTTGTTCATTGTATTTTACCACATTACGTAGTGTCTGCTTTAGAGAGTGGCATTTTGCACCTATTCTAATGCTTCTGGGGGCAAGATTTCAGATACTGCTGAGTGCCTGACAGTGGAGCAAAATAAGATGCAAAGACTGGAAGCTGAAGTTTGAGAAGAAATGAGCAAAACATATGGTGAGTTTAGCCACAGTCCAAGGTAAAATATGCCAGAAGTCACTCTTACATTTGAGTTCTTTCAATCAAGGTGGGGTGTCTTTTACATAAGATGTGTCTCTTTAGAGCTCTACCAGTAAAAAAAGATATTTGAGAGAGAGTCCAAATCACATTTCTCAAAGCCTCAGAAATGCCCCAGCTGAACTCAAACATTGCACGAGACAGAGCCCTAGCATTTTGAGGCCAGAAGCTAAAAGGGGAGCAGCATGATGGCAAGATCTGCAAATGCATAAAAACACTGTTCAAAATATAAAATTCACACTGCTTAGTTACACATTGCATGAGGGTTCACACTTGGATGCACTGAATAAGTGATGCCTAAAGTCAACCATTGCTGGAGTCAAGAGGACACATATCAAACTGCCACACTCTTGGACATGGGTCTGTATCCTGGGATTGCAGAAAACACCATCAGGGAAATCAAAATCCAGGCTGAAGCCTTCTGCACTCAGCAGCTGACATGTCTATCCTGATTTCTGCCTTCTGTACAAGAGTGTACAAATTAAAAACCCTTTCCTAGCCAATGGCCCAGGAGTTGTAAGGTCAGAGGAAGAGCAGTGAGGACAGACTCATCTGTTCAGTGCCAGGAAGTCAAAAGACAACAGGCAGATCTGCATACCAATTCCTACCTCCACGGGGAAACATTATTACCTCAAAGATATGCCTGACTGGATCATAAGAGACACAGTTCAGTGTTTTTCTCAGTGTGTTCTCAAACAGATTTCACAAAGATTTCTTTTGTATTCAGTTCTCCTCTGAATTATGACTGAAAGATGAAAACCTGATGAGGACCTGACCTCCTGAGCTTAAGTCCAGCCTCGTTGTTGTCAACATACCATTTTTTTCCAGATGAAACCTCTTCCCACTGGAATAAAAGAAAGAAAGAAAACAAACTCAAAGAGCAAAAAAAGCTCCCTAACATTTGCCTAATCTCCTTACTAGTTCTTAAAGTCATGTTACCCTGCAGTCTTCCCAGATTAGAACTGCTTTGATGTTTCTCCTCCCTCTTTTCAGGGTGCTTCTCCTCCATGCCCTCCATATTTTCCCTCATTGCTTTTTTTGTGTTTTGAAGCTCATTTGTGATGCTTTCTGGTACCATACCAAGCAACCTGACCAACTTTGTCAGTAGTTTTTCCCACTCTTCCTCTCTGGAAAGATAAGATGCAAGGAGCATCTTATGATTTAAATAAACAACCACAACAACAAAATCCTTGCTCTTGAAATAGAGGGAGTGTTGAAGATGAGAACAGCTTTGGCTGACAGTAACCTTCCTGTTACTGCTCTTGGGTCTCCAGCCATATCAGTGGTGGTGGGGGTCACCTCCCACCCCTATTTCTCAGTGATCCCACAACCCAGAGAGAAGCTGCACATTTCTTGTGTCACTACAGGAAACACACAGCTCTCCTATATAGCTACTTCTACATTGGAAATTTACCAACCATTACAAGAATTGATACCAAGCACTGCACTAATCTACCATTCTGATTTCAGAAGTCTCATTGCCCTCCAATTTCTACTCCTATTACAACCCCCAAATTTAACATTAATTTTCCCCATTGCTAAGCAGAATGGAGAGTGACTCTCCCACTTTAAAAGCCACAAGGAACACTTCCACATGCCCAAACATGTTACCCTTCCATTTTCCATCTAAACCACTTTTTGTCAGCAATAAGCCATCAGGATCCATTTTCTCCAAGTTCAAGCTTATAATCAGCACATTTAGCACCCGCACAGCTATTGTTGCTGCAGCAACCTCTCTTCCCTCAGTCCCTACCCCATACTTCCTTTAATCACTAGTTTTACTAATTAGAACAGCCTTCTCTCACAGTTCTTTCTCAGATATCAAAATCCTTCCCCATAACTCACCATTTCCATTCATGATAGACTTCACTAGCCCAGTAGGGTACAAGCTCAAGGAGGATTTGTACCATTGAGCAAGATTCAGATCTGGGAAGTCAAGTGACTACAAAACATGGAGGGAAGAAAGGAAGGAAGAAGTTTCTTATGTCTGTGTCCCCACGAGTGTTTACAGAGGTTTTAGTGTCAATGCAGGTGAGCTGGGAGGGGGAAACGATAACTTCAACATGAAAAACTGAAGACTTTCTGGTTTTAGATGATAAACGAATCCCACCAATTCTTATTTTTGTCGCTTGTTTACCAGATCTCCACCCGCTGCCATGTCTAGAGGACACTGGTTTTTTTTATGTACTGATCCCAGTGGGCCAGAGCACAGGCATACACCAGAAGAAAAAGGTTGTGAAGGAAAAGCCAGCTCCTCACCAGGTGAAGGAAGAACCCAGTTCCTCAGCAGGTGAAGGCTGCAAACACACAGCCCCAGCACATTCCCAGTCAGAACCACGTGAGCTCTGACCTACAAAAACCTGCATGAAATAAGAGCTGAGTGCCTGAGAGCTTGCTTCATTCCCCAAGAACAACAGGGCTGGCTGGGCTTGCTCTGCCAAACCCAGAATATTGCTGGCAAAAATCTCTGGAAGGGCCCTGGTGGTAGAAATAGGTCCTGCACCATGTCTAGCTGCCTGCAAGGAGCAAATCCAACCTTTTTCAGTAGGAATTCATTCAAGGCTCAAGCCTGACATGTCTTTGGGGAAACAAAGATCTGAGAAGTTTTTGCAGTAACACAAATGTGTCAAAGAGCTCTCTAACACAGGAGAGCTGATGCTTCTATTTCTGTCTTATAGCCTTAGATGGTAGCCAAGATTTTTCCTAGGCTGAGCAGGGATTTGGGATACCTCTGCTTTGGGAGACTTCTAAAAGAAATTCAATCTTATGGAAATGAAAAGGACTCCTTCACAGGTAGGCAGCAGCATTCATGCCAATGCATCTGGGAGGGATCCCAGAAGCCAGGGAAATTTGATTTGTGTTTTGACAGAAGGAAAATTTGGATATGTAGACCCATCCCCTGAATAAGTATATTCCAAGAACTTTATCTCATCTTTCCATCACTTTAAGGAGTTAATTTTCTAGGAAGAACACTCCTATAATTGATAGAAAAGGGCAATTACCTCACAATACTTTACTGATGTTTTATGGTGAATATCCCCTCAGCCCAACTGCTCCAGATACAAGCAAAACTGCAAGGGAAATTTACCCGAATATTAATTGAGTACTTCATATAACACGCTGATGAGTTAAACATCCCTCATGTTTTTTAAACATATTTTCAGAGATGTGTAGTCTAACAGACTACAATTAGCTTAATGAGATTTAAATTGCACTAATGGACCTCATTAGGAGGAAAAAAAGTTATGAAGTCTTCAGCAGTTATTCAAAGGCTCATGTCAGCACAAGGAGAAAAGGTTCCCAAACTTCATCCATAGTCAGTGAAGAGAAACAGATTCCTGCAGAGAGAGAGACAGACCTAGTTCAGGTGTCCTGATGCAGCCTCAGAGGATCACATCTCTTACCATTAACTCTGAATTAAGCTTAAAAAGGATACCTTTCCAGAAGTGGAATAGGCTTTGTGGTCACCCACAACCCTCCAAAGCTACTTATATTTTAGGATCTCCACTATTATTTCAAAACCTGGTATGTAAAGAGTCATTGTGATAAACTAGATGAAATCCATTGATATATTCCTTTTTCACAAAACAGCAGTGAGCAAAGCAATTAAAAAGACACCTTCCCATATTTCATAAGTAGACTGAGAGATCCAATTATGTAATTCCTGGTAAAACAAAGGACTGAGTCTTGAGCCAGTCTGCTGTTTGAATCTATTTGGATAAAGCATCAAGTGAATCCATTACATCCAGTCAATAGCAGAATGGTGCAAGTAGAGGCAGAGAGCAGGGACTGCAATACTGAACTCAAAGCCTTCTCCTATATTCCAAGTTATTCTTAGAAAGTTAAGATTTTTTTCTTCCTTATAGTCATTATAGAACATTTCTGAAGCGAGTAGGGAATTATTTTAATGATTGAAAGTTTTGTTAAACTGTTCTACAAACATAAATTTACTTCTATGTAGGAAACAAAGCATGGCAAAGACTATAAATAGGTGCAGTTTGGTACATAAAGATCTAAAATCACATTATTGCATGTCTATAAGAGCCTTAAGTCTCCTAAATATTGCTTCTTATGGCTATAAATGGCAGCTATGAAGAATCAAACATTCCCACATTTTCTTCTCAGTGGCAGCCTTTTACTCCCTTCTGGACCTCATCCGATGATCAAGAGGTCTCTGTGAATCAAGTACCACTGTTTCAACCTCCTCTTTGGGATGTAGCACTTTTGAACCTTTTTTTAATGGGTTTTTCTGGATAAAAGAAGGCTCTGGGGAGACCTTAGAGCACGTGTCAGTACCTAAAGGGGATGTGAGAGCTGGAGAGGGACTTTTTAGCAAGGGCATGCAGTGACAGAGTAAGGGGGAATGGCTTCAAACTGAAAGAGGGCAGGGTTAGATTAGAGATTGGGAAGAAACTCTTTACTCTGAGGGTTGTGAGACCCTGGAAGAGGTTGCCCAGAGAAGCTGTGGATGCCCCATCTCTGTGTCTCAGGCCAGGCTGGATGGGGCTTAGAGCAACCTGGTGGTAGTGAAAGGTGTCCCTTCCCATGGTGGGGCTTGGAACAAGAAGGTCTTTAAGGTTACTTTTTCAACACAAACTGTTCTATGGCTCTGTGACTTGCAAGAAAATGACCAATATCCCATTTAAAAAGCTAAGATATTACACATTTAGTAATAAGCAAACTGGTAACACTCCTTTGGTACTGCGTAGACCTCTCCAACCCACTTTGTACTCAACTCCGATTACACCAAGGTGGCCAGGACCCTTCCTCTACAGGCAGCACTGCCCTGGACTTTCCTGTGGCCCCCTCCCAGCCAATGTCCTCTTACCAACTTGGCACACCCAGATCCAGCACAAATGCAAATGTTTTTCTGCTGCTATTCTTGTGGCTTGCACATTTTCTCAACCAGTCCATATTCTCCTCCTTGCCTTCCAACACCAGACCTAGTTCCTAAAAGCAACAAACTTAAACAACTTAGCTTTTGAAGAAAGCTTTCATAACCCTGGAGTCTTTTCTCTTTTTTTCCTTTTTATTTAAATTTTTTTAACAGCATGCCAGTATTCTCTCTGGCTTGGTACTTAGAATGCCACTAATACCTTTATTGGGCCTTAGATCATGGAAAAAATGTTGCTACAGTAAAGATTGCCTATAGAGGAAAAAACCCAAGATTTATACAATTATCTGTTCCGTTTGGGTTTTTTTTAGCTATTATTTTTAGGTCTGCTTTTGTATTTTTTTTAAATTATCAGATGAAACAATCTAATTGTAAAAACAGAGAAGCTTGTTGGCATTCTTGGTATCAAAGGACATGACCCTGCCATCTGTCTGCTCAGAAAGATCTAATTATTTCTTCAGTTTATTAGCTTATTTCTCAGACTGATAACCCCTTGCCTGTTAAATAGAACCAAAGCTGTTAGAGAAGTGTGTTCACATAAACCAAACAAACTGAGTTAATCAGCCTCACAAGAATTTGTTTAAACTAACTCCAGCCTAAACCCCATTATGTTAGAAACATGATTAGCAGCAGGCAGGATGCCACATCATCTTCAGAAAAAGCTTCAAAATCCCCTTTTCATCTTCATGTTTACTTATTAACTATGTATTTGCATATAATCTGACAGATATGGAGTAGTCAATTGTTTAGGATAAGTGCATTAGTTAGTGTCACAGTAATATTAAAATATGTTTACTTAATTGCAGCAATATTCTATAATGAAAAAATATTGCACAATATCTTGTATATTACCAAGATTCTTCATTTAGTCTAAAAAGATCCCACATTAAACAAGCTGGTCCTTTGGAAAAAATGGCTGAATTCCAGACCTGTCACTTCATATTCTCTCTTATTTTGCCTTCTAATTACTCAATCTATCATTAATTAATTTATCAGACGTTAGTCCCATCAAGGGGGACTTACTTTTGCCACGTATTCCATGTCATGCCAATGTTAAGTCCCTGCTTTTCTTTACCTCTTAGAGATTTGGGGTAAAAAATAATGAGCTATGAACAACTTCTTTTTTCCCTCTATAAATCCTTCTCTTTCCTGAGAGAAACAGCTATAGTTTATTCATCTCATATTTTGCCAGTTTTAAATTACAAATCCTAACCTCCAATGAGTAAGATTAGCATTATGAAATTTCAAGAAACAATCTCTTCTTCACATACTTCCCCACATTAAGCCAAAGCTACAACTGGAATATCAGCTTTTGGTGTCTTCTTCACAAGAAGAAAAGCTTCGTGCTCCCAAGTTTCAACACTGTTGTGGTTAAAACATTGTTATCAGTACCTATCACTTGTGTATCATCTGCATATCACAAAGGAGGATCAGGGAGAACCCTCAGCAAATACAAAGAGACAACAGTGCCAGTGGAGACATCTCCAGGATGTGGGAAATCTGAAGTGTTCTCCTGATCCAAGGTGCAGCCAGAGACACCCAAGGGACAGAATATGGAAGGGATTTTAACTGGAAATGGCCTGTATGAGCCTAGAAAAGGTGACTTTAAAGCACAGATCTAAAGCTTCAACTGGAGGTGAGGAACCTTTGCAGCACCTGCACGTCATGTTTGGCAAATTTAGTGACAATGGGGCATTGCTATGTATACAAAGTCCTTTAAAAAATACAGGAAATGAAGAAGTAAGAACACGGAAGACAAAATGTTACCTGTGTAGGACCTAAAAAAGCACTGTCTGAAAAGCTTTTCCAGTCTTTCCAGGTTTCAAAACAGATTTAAAGAGCAGAAGAGCATTTGCAACAAAAAGAGCATTACTTTTCAACTGAAGAAATGCAAGTTTTCAAAGTGCTATTTCTAGCTTGAATCACAACCTTTTTACTGGCAGCACTCTGAATCTGTAAAATAGGGAACTTTTTACCCATGTCTGAAGTTGCACAGCTGTGAAGAATAAAAAGATACAGTGCATGTCAAGCCTGCAGTGCCACAAGAGTTTAGTCAAGAGACCCCTGCAAGCAAAGAAAAACAGCTTTGAGTCCCAACTGGATAATTTTATCTGGAAGTTTATCAAGACCTTGATCAGAAAGTAAGAAAATAGATGCAAATTGTCTCAGTAAATCAGCATTGTATTTAAAATAGGCTGTGAAGGAAGTACATGGATCAGGTATTTGAGAAATATGAGAGATTTTGTTGTTTTTAGTGAGAACTCTGAACCTCAGCCCACCACAGCAGGGATGCAGACATTAGTGGGAGAGCCACTGCTGAAGGAATTAATGCTTCCACAGTGGATGCAGTGCTTCAAAAATGTTTTATTTTCTAGCTGTTCGGAGGATGAACTGTTCTTGAGCTAGATCCAGTTCATACTGATAATTCTGAGGGGAAATTTTGTCTGTAGAGCACCAAGCAAAAGAAGGTCCCAGAAGGAATAAACCCAACTAAACCCTGAGGAGTAGAGTGATAAAAGAGCACCTGTGCGCAGGTGAAACCATCCTCTGTAAAGGTTTGTTTGAACAGACATCTTCAGAAAATTATTCCAGCAAAGTTAAGTGCCCAGAGAGTCTTGACAGCTCTAGAGTTTCAATTCATTGGGTATGAAGTCAGTGTTAAATGGTTGTTGCCATCCTGTTCTTTCTTTCCCAAGGGTCACAATAGCAATTTCTCAGCCCATGCTTATTTTCCTCTACTGTACTAGAGCACAGGAGACTTTTACCTTCTAGTCTACAGAGACAAGCCTGGAAAGGGTTGAATTTCAGTATGAGAGTCAGGGGTGGCTGTGTGGCTGCAGGGTTGAAGAGGAGATGGAAGAGGAGAGGTGACAGAGATAAAGGGTGATCTTCATGTACTGTGAGACCCAAGACAAGGATGTGAGGCTTCAACTATCCTGTTTGAGAGACTCTTTCCTCATTCTCTTTCAGCACTAAAATGACTCCAGGGACATTCCAGGAACACAAAGCCTTCTTGGCTAACCAAGATAGCAATCAGACACAAACACTCGCATGAAGGGAGCGTAAGTGACAGAGCTGCTAACTGGCAGTTCTCTGTAGCCTGCTATGCTAACAGGAGTTCAGCTACTGCTGTAACAAGGACAGCATCACTGACAGATCCCCCACACAGGATACTGAAATCTTGACCCCTGTGAAACGGGTGGGTGTCTGTCATTAAGTTAAGTGGGGATGCAGCTCTGTCAGAACACGCTGTTTCTTTTTTTATTCCCCACACATGCACATGCACCCCTTCCTTCAGAAATACTCAAGTCTCAACAAAACCACCCTTTTCTGGATCAGCCACACAGAGAGTGGTGAGAGGAGGAAATGTCTTTCAGCAACCTGCTTTTTATATGGGGCTTACAGAAATGGGGCAGCCTGGGCCCTTCAGTTTAGGAAGGATGTTGAGTGCTGTGCCCAGTCCTGGCCCCTCAGTTTAGGAAGGACATTGAGTGCTGTGTCCAGCTCTGGCCTCTCAGTTTACGAAGGACATTGAGTGCTGTGTCCAGCTCTGTCCCTCAGTTTAGGAAGGACATTGAGTGCTGTGCCCAGTCCTGGCCCCTCAGTTTAGGAAGGACATTGAGTGCTGTGTCCAGCTCTGGGCCCTCAGTTTAGGAAGGACATTGAGTGCTGTGT
>JBBMKD010000216.1:55977895-56032371 GCA_037834095.1 Argya squamiceps
GTCCAGCTCTGGGTGTCTCAGTTTAGGAAGGACATTGAGTGCTGTGTCCAGTTCTGTCCCTCAGTTTAGGAAGGACATTGAGGGCTGTGTCCAGTTCTGTCCCTCAGTTCAGGAAGGACATTGAGGGCTGTGTCCAGCTCTGGGCCCTCAGTTTAGGAAGGACGTTGAGACACTTGAGCACATCCAGAGGAGACCACAAGGCTGGTGAGGGGCTGGGAACACAAACCCTGTGAGGAATGACTGAGGGAGCTGGGGATGTTTATCCTGGAGAAAAGGAGACTCAGGGGTTTCCTTATCACTCTCTACAACTCCCTGAAAGGTGGCTGTAGTCAGATGGGGTTTGGTCTCTTTCTCCAGGCAGCAACTGACAGAACAAGAGGACACAAGCCTGAGCTGTGCCAAGGGAAATATAGGTCAGATATTAGGAAAAAAAATTTCATGGAAAGAGTGATAAAAGTACTGGAATGGCCTACCTGGGGAGGTGGTGGAGTCACCATCCCTGGATGTGTTTAAACAAAGACTGGATCTGACACTCGGTGCCATGGTTTAGTTGAGGTGTTGGGGCATGGGCTGGACATGGGCTGGACAATGATCTTGGAGGTCTCTTCCAACCTGGTCATTCTGTGAATTCTGTGGGTAGCAGCACATACATCCCCAAGGCTCACTTGAGGGCTTTCACCTGGCTCAGGGATACTCCTAAACAAGCTGCAGTCCCCTCTGCCTGCTGGGGCAGGTAATGTGCACAGAGACAAGGCAGGACTCCAGTGGAGTGATTGACAGGACTGAGCCACCTTGCAGAAGAATCTTGTAGTTAACCCAAAGGTCTGTGGTGCATCTCTGCTGGCAGCACCACTCCTGCTCTTCAAACCACACCGAGCAGCCCAAGTGATGATAATCACAAGTGACAAGCTGCAATTCCAGACACAAAGCTAACATGTGGATGCAGAGTATCCCAAGGACTCTGGAGTTAGGTTTGTGGACTGACATATCTCTGGGTGCTCCAAGTACTGCCCATCTTCATTGCTCTTTCCCTTGTCCTGAAACCACCTCTGCATTGTGTCTCCCTACTTTACTCTGGTTTACTCCAGGAGCTGCAGCTCCTCCCAGCAGCACCTGGCATGTCCTTAGTGCCACCTCTGCTGACTCCCAGGAGACCCTCTGGGCAGGAGCACAATGCAGAGAGCAAAGCAAAGCTGGCTGCACTTGCTGAACCACGTTTTTTACACTTCTGGCTCTGTCAGGACTGCTACTGGGAGTTAAATAAAACCACGGATGTAACTGCCCACCACAGCAGAGAAATGGGCAAACTTCTGCTCTTTGCACCTGTGTAAGCTACTGTCTGCTCTTTGCACTTCAAATACAAACCTTGCACAGGAACAACACACAGAAAAAACGTCTGCTGTCCAGGCTGTGCTGCAATCAGCAGGTCTGAGGCATTTGAAATCTGTTGGGGGTGGAGGGGAAAAAAATGATGTTTTTTATTTCTGTCAATCCCATGCTGAGGCATACCAGAAAGGCCATTCCAGAAGTGTAAGTCAAGTCAAAGTGGACTATAAATTTTTTAAAAAGCTCTGGATCCAGCACTCTAAAGCAGAGCTGGAGACAGCAGTCCTCCCAAACTACTTTTCAGATGTATAAACCATTGTTTATAACAGAGAATGTTTCTACAAAAAACGTATAGCATTTTTGTTCAGCAGATTCCAGAGGGACTTTGTTATTGACATGGTGGTTGCTATTATGTGAACCATAAAGTGGCTTAAATATTATACAATTACTGCATTAAGGCAATGAGTGAACCAAAGAGCCGATTGTGAGCTCACATCAGATCCTGAGCAGCTTTCTGGTAAAACTCTAATCTTTGATTTTGAAAGCTGAATTTAAGCCCAGATCTTCCCATGCTCAAACATGGAAACATAATAGGTGAATCCATTTCACCCCCTCCCCAACCCTGCAAGGGACCTGTTTGCAGAGTACTGTATTCCTTCCTAAATCTGATCCTCTGCCTTTGGAGGTCAAATGGAAGCTTTGTGTTACTTACAGGCTCCGTATTATATCAGTTCTAATAACAGCAGATCCAGGCAGCTCAATATCTGATTTCATCATCCTGACACAGACTGCACAGAACTGGAGGTTGTCACCAGACGTGTCAGATAACAAGAGGGGAGAAAATTTCACATCTACAGAATTAAAACTCATTACATCTCTAAATGCAGCGCACAACTATTTTTATATTTCAATAGGTTTCTGATAAAAGAAAATAAATCATTTTACTTTTTGCTTGCCAGAAAATCAGTTTAAGAATACAGCAGCACTCACGTTGTCTGCTTGTGAGTGGACCAGGATCCTGTGCTGTTCCTTCTCTGATCTCAAGGAGTTTTTTATCATCCACAAAGCACATCTTGTAAAGGAGCTCAATCCAACTATAATAGACTGGCTTTGTTAACACAAACCAGGGATTCACAAAAACTGCCAATTTTTCTCTAGACATTGTCCCAAAGCTTATGCTTTTGACAGCAAATGTCTTCTTTAGTCCAGCAGTGATTTAATTTTCCCATTTCAAGTTCAAACCTCATTCAATCTCTTTTGGAAGAAAAACATCCTTCTGTCACCATTGCCATTCTTGCCTTTATTTCGAAGCAGAATTAACCTTGCACAATAGATGCTACTTGGCAGTGTGTGTACACACATAACTCCTCCAAAAGTTTTGAGGCCCTCAGATAATTTGTCACAGGAGTACAATATTTCAAAACACGTTGAGTCCCACAATTTAAACAATTACACGTTTCACTAACAGAGAGGAAAGGTTCCAAAACCATGCCTTTGAGTACAGAAAATTATTGAATGGTGTTTTCCCTCTAGATGTCCTCCCATATCCTGTCTTTTGGCTGGGGAAGAAGTGACCATCTGCAAGAGGTGGAAACCAGAGGTTGGGACTTCTAGGCCCTTATCCAAGGTGTGTTCTGTCCAATGATCAGTCATGGAAACACCTGGCAGGGATGGGATGTAAAGACTTTGCTTTGAATTTTAGGTGCTGTAATTTTAAGCCCGATAAGGTTATTTGCAACTCTACAATTGGAGTTATATCTACACTTTTCAGCTGTTTCCAATTGTGTTTTTGAGAGTTGAACTTGGTACAGTGGAGGAGGGGCAGTAGTTTGGTTTCTGTGACAGAGCATCCCAGACTGAATACCAGCAGCACTGAGCTTTGTCTGTCACCAGTCCACATTCACTAGGTATGCGAGTGGTTTTCTCTTCTGAAAATTAAATGACAAAAAAAAGTGCTCTTTTGCTGTTTGTTTGCTCTTGCACAAATATACACAACATTCCTGAGCAAAACCTCCCACCAATAACGTGTGGTACTTACATTTCCATAGGAAAGACAATTTCGTACAAGAAATGTCTTTTGTATCTAGGGCCTTTTTTCCCTCCTTCAGTAAAAACCCAGTGGTTTAAGTCCTCTCCCTTAATGTTATTATTATTTATGAATTTTCAGGATGGATGTGTAATAAATAATTTAATTGCACTTCTTCCAAAGTGTGGTATCTAGGTACCCAAAACCTGAAGTAGTTAATAATGGTCTCAGCACATAAATTTTTATGCTGTTATGAAATAAAAGCAAATTGATCTAGGATTAAAGTACTACCCTGCATTTCTTTTTAAAGTCTTAATTAGAAGTTCATTGATTTTTCTATACTATTACATAGATGTAAAATAAAATGGGTTTGTGAGCAATAAACTCCTGGTACTTGCAGCACCGATATGAAATTCAACTGCTGTGCATATTCCATTATGCTAAGTGGAAATTCATATATGAGGTATTTTTGACATAAAACTTTTAAAATAAAGGTAAATGAAAGATGGGCAACAGAAAAAAAAAAAAAAAAGAAAAGAAAAAAAAGTGTCATTATGCCTGTTTTTAGACGAAAAATCTGATACAAAAAGTTTAGGTTCAGGTTGACTTCTCAGTCTCACCAAACCTAAATTATCTGGTCTCAGTTTCAATGCCACTCACATTATTGTTCTCCTTTTTATCTCTCAGATTAACCAAAAGCCCTGAACTACCCAGAAGTCAGGTTATGATTTCAAACCCCAGCACCTCCTCCATCCTCCACCACACTCCCTCCCACACAGAGAAGTTCCCTAAGAGCGACTTTGGATCTCTCCCCCCTTTCCCTGTGCTGCCTCACCTGGTGAGGGTTACAGGAAGCAGCCACAAGAATTTACAGAAATTCACAAAGCCAGCACCCCAGCTCAGTCCACAGAGGATCTTGAGGCAGAAATGCTCTTTTTGTGTGGTGTCACAGCAGTAAGGGATCCACTTCATCAGGTTTAGCTCCTGCCCATGGCTGGCAATGAGTTTTACTCCCACTCCCCGTGGAGTAAAGCAACACAAAGGAATTTATTCTTGCAGACAGATTTCCTTCTCCAGTCGGCAGCATGTTTAGCAGGAGAGGTAAGATGTGCATTGTCCCTTTCTGCTCCACACATCAGCTGGTGACTCAGCCTGGCAGCCCCACAAAAATCATCTGGGGGGAAGAGTTAATGACCCAGCAGGGAGCTGTGCTCAAGCTTGTGATTTACACTATTTGTGATGTGAACTTGCTGCAGTTTTGGCTCTCAGGGATTCTCCAGGTGTATGTTCACATTCCCACGAGTCAGTATTGGTTCCCAACAGAGATATTGTCTCACCAACCAAAAATGAAGTGGCTCATAGAGACTGCACTATCTTCTCTTACTCTTTTGTATACTTTAAAAGCCTAGAGATTACTTAAAACTTCAAGTTTTAGGACTGAAGCTTGCACAGTTTTACATCCAGAATTGGGATAGATTTTGGGATGACCTAGCAAATGCGGAGGGTTTTTCAATAGCATATGGGACTATTTATTCTCCTGCCTCAGAAGGAAGTTTCATACAAAACCTGCACAGTAGACAGTTTTATAAAGAGAGACTCTTCCTTAAGAAGAGATTATCTTCTCACAGAATCTTAGAATCATTTGGGTAGAAAAAGACCTTTAAGATCATCAACAGTTGAATTAGCACTGGCAAGCCCATCATTTAATCAGGTCCCCAGGTGCCACATCTACACTATTTTAAATACTTCCAGGGGTGGTGACTCCCCCACTGCCCTGGGCAGACTGTGCCAGTGCTTGACATCCCTTCAGTGAAGAAATTCTTGCCAATATCCAATCTAAACCTCTCCTGACACAAACTGAGCACTTTTCCCACAGCCTGTAGTGGTACCTGGGGTTGTTGCAATCCAAATGCAGGATCTGGCACTTGTTCCTGTTGAGTCTCACACAATCTGATCCAGCCTGTCCAGATCCCTTTGTAGAGCCTTCCTACCCTCCAGCAGATCAACACTCCTGCCAACCTTGGGCACTTGTATAGAATGGAACAGAGATCTGAGTCATAAACCAAGATCCAAGGGCTACTGTTGAATAAACAAAATAAGCCTCTGGGTTTATTTCCAGCTTTTTACCTTTTAACTCAAACCTAGGTGAGCTTAGAAGAGATATTTGAGCTGTTTGATATCTTAATTTATACAGACAACCTTATTGGCTCACACCATCCTGCAATGCTTGTACTCTTTATAAATAGCAAGAAGTTGCCAATTTGAGAAAACATCAAACTGAGCAGAGCACTGGTGTGCCCTCAGTGATTTTGAGGAATGCACACATGGCAACAGCTCTGTTGCTGGAGCCTTTTAGTTTCTTCTCCTGGTCATGTGGAAAGTGGCATTTATTGCTGCTGTTCTAGGTTCCACAGCACTGCATGTTCCAACATTAATTCAACCCTTGGACCAGGCTCAGCTAAAATTC
Organism: Argya squamiceps; assembly: GCA_037834095.1. Classification (NCBI taxonomy): domain Eukaryota; kingdom Metazoa; phylum Chordata; class Aves; order Passeriformes; family Leiothrichidae; genus Argya; species Argya squamiceps. Next base: position 55,983,715 of record JBBMKD010000216.1, read on the forward strand.
CCCCAAATTTGCTTTCAGCCCAAGTCCTGTTACAGTCTGGAAAGATGGAAGAATGAGATGAAGTTGAATGCCTCCAGCTGAAGAAAGAGAAGAGGAGGAAGCAGGCACTTGCTGATGGAGAAATGTTTAAGAACAGACACAGAGGATTTGGGATGGCTTTAGGCAGTGAGAAGCAAATGAGAAGAGAGTTGTCCAACAGAGCATGTTTCCAAATCTGCACACTGGTAACTGGGCAAAGATCACAGTGCCATAAATAAAAGTCACAAGTTACTCCAGCATTGGCAAAAAAACCCCCAGTATCAAAGAATTATGACCTAAGCAAATGTGCCCACCTCTGCAGACTGGCACAGCCAGGACAGACATCAGGCACACAGTCAGCAGCACTTCACAACATGAGGGCATGAATCACTCAATCCACAAAGGGCAGCTAAACCCTGCCAAAGCTCCTGGCAGCTGCCCAGGAACATGGTAGTGGCCAGACACTGCATTGCTGCCAGGAGAGGTGAATGCTGGGGTCTGTAATACTTCCAAGAACATCTCAAATTAGGCCTATCCTGACTGTTTCCTAACTGCCATGGGAACATCAGAATTACAGATAGAATCACGTTGTTTGTTTGGATATAAACTGTTGGTGTCAGTGCTGGCAGGAGCGCGTTCCATGTGCAGCCCATGGGGGATGTGAGGTTGGCATCTGTCCATCCCTGTGGAGCCACAGCTCACTAGAGACCTCCCAGCAGGCACAAAGGTGGATGAGCTCAGCTCCTCAACAGCTTTATTTCTGCCTCCCACATCAGCTTTTGCAAGACTTTTGCGTTTGTTTCTGATGATTCCCTGTTTGCCAGCGAGGGGAGGAAGGTCATCAATCTGCTAGTTCTCATCAACACTGGCACCCCTGTGATAGCCTCAGGTTTGGAAACCCTCCTGCCATTAGGAGATGAGCCCTTCATGAAATATTAACATTTGCTTTTCACATGCACAGTCCTCCCACGCAAAGTAAAAGTGCCTTCACCATTCATATCCCAGTAATTTTCAAAGAACACATTCAGGGTGGAAAAAAACCCCAAAAAAACGTTGAGGGGCACTACTGAGCATACATTTGGCTTCATTGTCAGAAACTCCTTTCCTGTTCCAGGTCCCATCAGTAAAAACTCATTTGGGACAGGTAGAATTACTTCAGTCTCACCTCCTCAAGGAAGAGTCTTGCAGGGAAGGAACAAATGAGTTAAGGGGAGATTCAGAGGGCACAAATCTGACTGCTGTCACATGGGGAAAGAAGCCATCAGCCTCTAGGGCATCCCTTGGGGTAGGTACATCCCTAGTGCTGACCAGCATTTTCTAATCCAGCCAGGAAATGAACAGTCCCTCTCCATCACACATCTCTCAGCTCCATGTGGCTGCAGGTCTATTTAACCTGCCATTTACACCAGAGTAAACCTTTGAGGTCTCTTGATTTCACCAGTGTAAGAACATAATTTGAGTTTTCTTCTTCTGCCCATGACCAGCAGAGAAGCACAACCACCCCTGAGATGAAGGCTGCAGCATTGTGCTGTGTCCTCCCCAGGACAAGAATGTGACACTGCAATGTCCATGTGCCTCAGCTGTCCACAGCACAAGGACATCCTTTCACAGGAGGGCACACACAGCCCAGATATTTGTGTTTGGTTGTAGAAGTTTCAAACCTAAACAGAAAACATATGACTAGAAAGACACAAAAAATCCCTAAAAAGCCAGAGCTTAAAAAAGTGGGAGGGATTGGAATTGCAGAGTCTCAGAGCTGATCTGGAAACAGAGCATGCAAGTGAGGCAAGTGCTATGGCTGGGTCAACACATTTTTTGTTTCTTCAGCTTTAGCAGGTAGCTGACAGCTACACCTTGGAAAGTGTTCACTCTAGGGCAGAAAAATTAAACAAAAACCTGACAGCTTTTGTCTAGGAAAATGCAGTTGATCAGCAGTTCAGCTGATCCTTGCAAATATTCACAAGTCCATGAGTCTGTATCACTAGAAAGGTTAAAGATAACTCATTCAGGGCAAGAATCTGTGGCCAGCAAATTTTGACACAAAAGAAACAAGCAGAGAACAGTTTATCCAATGTTTTATGTTAGCCTCCTTTGACTGAAATATTGCTTATATAAATAATACAACTTGCAAGGTTTGGATTTAACTGAGCAAAATGTAAACAGACAAAGTAAAAGTTATTTGTCCAGACTCCCTTCCCACCAATGAAGGAAGAAAAACTTCTAAGGTTCAATACATCTGACTGATTCTGGATAGCTGTCACAGTATGAAAGAATTCACTTCTTAAATATATCCATTTCTCTCCATCAGCTTTGAAGGGAGCCTCAACAACAGGTCAGTTTGAAGTGCAGATATCTACCAGCTGAAACTGAACTGAAGCATCCCAGCTCAAAATGTCATCCCAACCCCAGGCATTTCTCTACATTACTGGAGGTGAAAGCTGTACTAATAAAGATGGGAGAGCATTTGCCACACATTCAGCCTGCAGACAAAGGAAGCTTCCAGTCAGCTGTAGTTGTGATTCCCAGTAGCAAAGCAGGAAAAGCAATCTCTTGGTTGTCAGCCTGTTTCTCTGAGAAGTTTCGGAGTTGTGGTTTTGCAGATAGGATGTAGGGTAACTTCTACTCAGCTTCAGCACTGTTGTGTTTTGTTCTCTCAACAGACACAGCTCTCTATTTCTACTTCCAGAAGAACCCCATGATTATTTTAAATTTCTCTGTGGCTGCAAAATTTTTGCTCACACCAGAGAAAACCCCACACAGTCTGCGGCACACAAAGTGACACAGCAAAGCCCCTTCAGGAGCAGCTGTTTATCAGCCTGTTGCCACATCATAGAAGGATGTGGAGGCAGCTGAGGGATGAGATCCTCACCCAGCTGAGTGCATCGTGTGGCCCCAACTAGAAGCTCAGATCAGATCCTAAAGGCCACTGTCTCATGCTGCTTGTGTGGCTAGCATAATTCTGACAGCCTCTCTCTTGTGGAAGGGCTTCCTGACTGTTGCAGCAGCCCTCTTGTTAGAGGGTAGAAATGAGCTGAGACACAGACTTCTTGTTTATCACAGCATGAAAAAGGCCCTGGTTTATTCCTCTTTACAGCTCAGCCATCCTGACTGCAACCACTCACTGACTCTGCCTGCAGCAAGCTCCTGCTGTAGGTTTCCCTTGCAGCCTCTGACTGCTGCTTATTTCCTGCTAAACTCTGACTGCAGGTATCAGTGTGCAGACTCTGACTGCAGGCTTTTACCTGGCTAGACTGTGACTGCAGGTTCCAACAACAGGCTCTAACTGCAGACCCAGACTGACCCCACAGCAGTGATTCTCTCCCCCCAGGTTCCTTCTTCTTCATTATTTTTCCCCTCACCAGCTAACCTACTCCTTTTCATCACACCTCCCTTTACTGGATACAGCAGTGACTGTGTTGGGGCCAGGCTGTATTGGTAATTAACACAGCTGTTACTTATCAGGGAGGAGGTCACCTGTATTTCCTTCTTCTACACCCAGGCCCCCTACCCAAGCCTCTGCCTTCTGACCCTTCTCTCAGACCCTAATGCACCTCACCTCTTGCACACTTGCAGTGGAGCCCTCTGGAAGGAGGAGCTGGACCACATGAAGGATGCAGTTGGGAGCAGATGGAGACATGTTCCCTGGTAAGGAGCCTCTCTCAGGAATCCTGACTGATTGCAAGCCCAGCAGCACAAGCCCAAGGGCTCCAGCAGCTGTTTGGCTGCCTTTCCCATCAGGAGTTCACTGATTCATGGAACTGGTCCAGAATGAGACAGGCACAAGCAGAAGTACAATCAGAAAAGCCTCTTACCTGCCCAGCTCCACAGCAGTGAAAACTCAAGCTTTTTACTCCTCATATCAACTCCAGGTCAATTAAAACCAGCTACACAATAGCTGCTTTCAGATTTTCATTAAGGTAGATTTTTTCAACATTACATTTTCAATGCAAGATATGAAAGCTTAAAAATCACAACTTCTCCAGCATTGCCCTCATGGAAAGCAAGAGATATGCTTAAAACACTATTGATTTAACCACTGAGGGTTATACATCAAAGACAGCTGACAGTCCCATGAACTGCCAAACTGAAATGAAACTCAGCAAGCCATATAATCATAGAAGGACAAGGGCAATAAACTCCAGAGAAGTTCCTTAGCTGTTAACAGAGCCAAAGTACCTATAAGATATGTCCCTGGAGGAGAAGAAAAAAAAAACAAAAAGGAAGCCCTGAAGAGTCCACTCTCATTAGAGAAACAGAAATAATTTAACCTGAAAACTTGTGAATTTGGTTGTTTGATCTTTATAATTGCCCCAAAATAAAGCAGATATTCTAGAATGTTTTGGTTGAAAGGGACCATAAATATCACCCCTGGCTCAGGGACACCTTTCACTAGACCAAGTTGCTCGGGTCCCCATCAAAGCTGCCTTGAACACTTCCAGGGATGGGGCATCCACAGTTTTGGATGTTGAGATCCCATCATGTGTGGGAAATCAGAATTTTTCATATTTCAGCAGTTGCTTAAAAAAAAAAAAGTCAGCAATGAAATAGAGTTAAGGTTCACCAAAATAGATAAATAAAATGTTTCTCACTGATTGCAATTGGAAGCAATCAGGAGGGAGGCATTCACTGCCTGTAGTAGTTAAAGCACCAGAGACAAGTGTATCCAGCTCTAAGGGTCTTGGGGACTATGTTTCCAGCAAGATACAGGTGTACAGATTTCTCCAAAGCATTCACTTTTACACAAATGTTTTCCAAAAGAGATGATTAGAAGAAAAATCTCACTTTGAACTGCTATTTACTATACCCATTAAATAGGCACTGAACAGATGGTAAGTGTAGGACAACAGCAATAACATTATGAGCAGTAGAAATATAGAAGCAAATATCAGCAGCACTTATACTTCAAAGCCCTGTCCAGGAACATACATAGTCATTTTTTTAAATAATATATTAATCATACAGACTCACAAGTGTTCCCAACAATGTATGTGCTTCAATCCTTTGTCTGGATGATTTTTATTTTTTTTTTTAATCAAAGTTACCATTGGATCTTGGGATGTGCATTCTAATTGCTATAAATAAATCATGAATGATTGGCTCAATGTATTTTTCCATGGCAACTCCTGCGTCACACACAGCATTACATTTTTCAAAGAGAGCTTTGCTCTTTGAGAGAGAGACAAAGATTCACACTTAGGATGGGCCTCAGATCAATTTTACAGTTTCTTCTTGAGTAGAACATGTGTAAGCAATGAAGCACAACAGTTTTCAACTAATCATAAATTATTTAGGCACCACAGTGCCCTCCACCAGAGCAGGGAGCTGCATGGCAGCTGCCCATACAAAATGCAAGTTTTCTTGATTCTTCAGGCACAGATTAACTTTGACTTTCTCAAACATAAAGCATCCCACTTCAGCAACATCCTGTTCCATTTCTGTCTCACATCAGAGTCCTAAGGAACCTGCCTCCTCAGGATGCCAGCAAGGATGGGGAGGAAATTGCTTTCCTGAGTTCTGTGGTCTGGTCAAAAGCAGGAAGGTGACATCTGTGCATAGTAGGTTAGGCCAAGAAAAGCAGAAGGAACTCCTTCCAACACAGAATTTGGCCCTGGGAAGATAAAACAAGAAAACCTTAGATACGTTTCCTCTACCTCCAAAAAAAAAAAAAAAAAAGAAGGACAGTTCTACAGTACTTAAAGTTACTCATCTGCATCAGAGAGGAACATTCCCAAAGCGCATATTTCCATCTGTTTTCTGAAAGGGACACATGAAATATTCAGTAATTTAGAGAAGTAAAATCAGTTTTCCACTTATGAGGTAAGATTTTTACACCAGTTTAGAAGCATCAGTATCTAAAGCCAAGAAACCTTCTACTATTAATTAAGAGAAATCCAGCTTAAACACTCAGTTGTTTAAATCTTTCAAAAGCTTCCTAAAGTCCCATTTATAGCATCAAGCATGTTCTGCAGCTCGGATGCACTTCCTGAGAGAAAAAGTCAAACAATTTTAGCTTCAAATCTTTTAAAAAGCAGTTTCAGTTCCAGGGGAGGATGAAGCCTTCAAGAGGAGCCATCCTCATCAGACTGTATCTGACCAGCTGTTCATGAGCATACCTGGTTCCAGGCACCCTTCCACTTGTTCAGCTTCACCAGAGCCTGCCAAGCACCTGAGATTTTATCCTGGATGCAAACCACACCATGGCTTGGTTTTAGTTTCCACTTGTGCACTCAGATGCAGACACCTTGCAGTTTCTCTAGAAGCTTACATTAAACAGAGTCCAGAGAACCCTATTTTGAAAATTAATTGGCAAGACTCTCAATCAAGAAGCTCAAGCTCTTCCTGTTTCATGGTTTTCACACCCTTTGCCTCTGAACAAAGGTTTTGGCATCAGTTATTTATTCTGCACTTTCTAGGAGGTGTATATTTATAAGCAATGTGTATTTATGACATCCACCACCCACATTACACTGTTTAATTTCAAATTATTCAGAGGAATTTGTGTTTATATTAAGTAACCTGCAGGGGATGACACACCTTTTGTTAAACACCCATCTGAGGAGTAAAATTTACAATGATGTACAAACAGGCTCACTTATTTCCAGTTTATGGTGAGCATCAGGAGCAGAGAGTGAATTATCCATGCTGGTAAAACTTCTGCCTTAATTTTTTCCCTAGGAGGAAGCTGAGTTTTTACATATATCAGTATCTTTTCTTGTCTGATTTCCAGACAAGAAGACGTTGACCTGGTTTTGAATACTTCAGTCAAAATTTTAGTTTTAAAATTTTTCACTTGATCAGTGAAGAAATATGCACTTTCCATGCACATCAGTTTTCAAAAAGACAACACAGAGATAAATATATACCTCCCAAAATCTGCACTGGACAGCATGTTCCTTGGTGTTATCAGTAAAAAAAAAGGAAAGGATTTCATTTGACAGGAGAGATTTTTCATTATAAGCAGCTACATGATTTCAAGCAGAATTGAAACGTTGCAATCTCTCAAGCTTTCAGTCTGAAATGAGCTGAACTAACCACGAGGTTCCAGCGACAGGTAAACGTGAGATTTTAGCATGAATTATGTAAAGCCTCTTGATAATTACAAATGATTGTTAACAGCAACAAAGCCATCTCAATAATAACAATCTGGCTCGTGTTAATTATTACAGCTCTCCTGCTAAGGTGCCTTACTGTCTCAGAGCTTCTAGACATAAGGCCAAACGAGGGTGGCTCGTACTTCATCACGCCAGTAAATCAAAATCACTTTAATTATTCTCCAGTGAAACTCCAAAGGCTTCAAGTCAGCATGGCATGAGCCATATGTTTCTTTCTGTTTGGGCAACGCTGCTAATTAGCAAAGTTGGGAAAATCTTATTTCAAAGTGATAAAGCACAGACCTCAGCATATGTTTACTTGAGAAGAAGGAGATTTAATGGCAGTGAGTGCATTTGCTGCTGTGTTAACAAGGAGGCTTCGAGATTAGGCTTTGGAAGAACTTGGTTACACGCTCAGCTGGTGCAGGTCAGTGCTGCTCCACAAAGCAGCTCTGTGGGACAAGACCACCCCAGCTGGCTGTGCTGCTCACCATTAGGGGCTTGCAACCACCTAAAACCTCCCTCACATGGGACAGCACAAAGAAAAGCTTTGAGAGTGGAGAATTTCAAGGCCTGATGTTGGAACCCTGGAGGCTGAGAACTTCGAACTTTCTGTGCTAAAAGACACTGACCCTCAAGCAAGCACTACATTTGACCTGAGGCCGTGGAAGGGGCTTCCAAAATTGAATGATAGCACTGGAATTATGGGTGTGTAGTTTGAATAGAAGTGTGTAATGTCACAGGGTGAAAAACTTAGAGTTTAGGGTTTTAGTATATAGTAATATATATAAAGTAATATGGAGGATTTATGGCATAGGCTGAATCCTTCTTCTTTCACCTTCTTCACGGGTTTGGGTGTTTTTTTGTAATTGGGTGAAAAGGTCTGCATTGCAGGACCATGGGTATTTGGTTATTGGGCTAAAAGTAAAAATAATATAGGTGTTATCTCATTATTGGATAAATTATGCTTAAAGACCTTGGAAAGAGTTAGAGCCATTTTCTACCTCGTTGGCTAGAGCTCATAACTCGTGAGACTGTGCTATAGATTAGAATTGATGAATACTGAGTCCGAACACAAAACTGTGTCTCCCATGTATTAATCCCAGCTCTTACAGAGGAAAAGAAGATAAGAAACCCACAGCCTGAGGGTGTCTGCAGCCTTAGACCTGGAGGTTCCTGTCTTCTGAAGGCAAAACACAATGTTTTACAAGCTGAAAGATTCCTGTCAGGCACTAGTGAAGGAGTCATCCCGCACAGCAAATTTGAGGACAAAATTTGTTGTCAGCCAGGTGACTGGCGATGGTTGCAAAAGGGCTAAAGAGCAAAGTGTTGACTCCAAATCTGATTTCATACTGGCTCAAAAAGCATTGAACCTGCCTGGGTACACTCATCTTGTGATCAGTACAGCTCTAACCAACAAGAAGATAAATCCATTTGAAGTGGACTGTGTTTGGATATTTCAGCCAGTTGCAACACGCTAGACAAACTCAGGAAATTCAGTTTCAAGATTCTGCTTATAGAGCACTAAGCGAATAGCTGAACTTAACTGAAGACTTGAAGCTGAACATCAATACTACAAACCAGAGTCAACAAAACAGCATTCCCTTGTGCTGCTGTGCAAAGCAAGGGGAAAGGAGATAGGAAAACACACCAGCAGTGGAGAAACCTGACACTCTCTTGCCTGGTTTATTTTCTTAATCCCAGTCTCATCCCTCACCTACCACAGAAGAGCCTTTGAAATTCCATCTCCTCTGTTCCCTCTGAAGAATAAAACCAGAACAGATCCAATAAATGATGGTGAAAATAAATGAATTAAAAAGCTTTGCTAATAGCCCTGTTGCTTCAGCAACTTGAGAAAGAAGGATACTGATGATGGCTGTCATCAGGAATACAGAGTGATTGCCTTAATTTCTTATCTTTGCAGTCAATTCCACAGTGAATGCATCCAGATATATACAATTTCCCACACAGATGCTATTTCTCTGCCTTAAGATCCTTCCAACATCTCCCTGTGTGTAATTGTTCGCCTGCCATCTTTCTTGAGATTTTTCCAAATGTGTATCTCATGTCCCACATATTTTTATCAAGTTTCACTTATAAATAAGTAGACTGGAAAGAAAAATTGGTTTTAGGGTGAGAAAAAGAGAAAATCCTTCAGTTGTTTCAAGACACTAATTACAAGCTAGAATGCAATTTTAAAAGAAAAAAAATCTCTGCATTTAGATCTTAGCAGGTCTAAATTATGCAATTATGAATGTTATGTTAGTGTAATTAATAACTTACATTTAAGAGCATGCTGAAATTATGTACCAATGTCTACTGGATATTGTACATAGGCACACTCTTACTCAAAAGGACTTTGATGGACTTAAAATTGAAATGCTTTAAATCTGGAAAATACTGGATTATTTGACAAGCCTAAGAGGGTCTTGAAATAGAATAAAACCCTGATGTTTCAGCTGCCACCATTGGGGGAGGTAAAAATGCATTTGAAAGGCCAAGTTTCCATACATGTTTTACCCTTGCTTTGTTTTGGCATTGCTTGGGCATTTCTCTAACCTAAGTTTTTGAGGTATAACACAATTTAACAGTGATACCAAATACTGTGAATCAGAAATAGGCCAGGGAAAAGTTGTGACTGCCACAACTGTCTGGTCATGACCAGGTTTCTAGGTGTTTCCACACTTAAAATTGCAGGTGACCTCAACGAGGACTCCATTTCCCCACTGTAAAAATGTTCAGAAACACAAACATCTTGTTCAGTTACTAGCAGGATTTACTGTCAGATATTTCTTGAAGATGCGTAGAGAAAGGACAAGAAAAAAATGGACAGCATAGTAATTCCAGCTAGAGACTGGGTGCATAAGCCACAATCACCCCCTCCAAAAAATCCAACCAAACAAAACAAAACAAAAAACCCTAAAACCACAAAAAACCCAAACAAACAAAACCCAAAACCAAACAAAACCCAACCAACCAAATAAACAACCCCCCAACAAATCAAAACAAAACAAAACAAAAAAAAAAATCCAAAAGCAAAATAAATTATAAAGAAAAGAAAAACATCTTTTCCCTGTGAGTTTAGTGAAACTCTGAAATGAGCTGCCCAAACTGGAGTCTCCATACTTGGAGATGTTTGGAACTGTATTTGTCAAGGCCCTGAGCAACCTGAAGTAGCCCATCTTTAATTAGAGGAGGGAGTTAGACTTCCAGAGGTTCTTTCAAGGATAAATCACAAATCACCTCATGAAATATTTCATGAGGGACCTACAAGTTCTGATGACCATTAAAATCTCATCTAAGGTTCTTTGAAATCCACTCCACGACACAAAAATAATGTTTGGTGCAGTAAAACAACAAAACACTACAATATCCATGGAGGACACATCCTCTTTTGGAGAAGACATTGTCACAAGCTTGTTGATGAAAACTAAAACTGAAGCACCCCCAATGACCACATTGCTGCAAGCACCAAAATCAAGGAGGAAACACAATTAAAAAAAAATCACAAATGTTAAGAAAGAAGGAGACAAGACGGTTCAGAGAAACCCCAAAGTTTAACTGTACCTTGTTAGTGGCAAAATTGTTGGAGATGTGATGCAAAGCCATTGTAGTTTGGTGCCAAATCTTCAGCATCCCATAAGAGCATTTTCCATGTATTTAGGTGATGGCATGATGTGAAATCATTTTCCCAGGATCCTTGCAGTCTACTCCAAATAAGTAAGGGGAAAAAAGAGAGGATTTTCTTGTCCCTTTGTTTCAAAGATTCCTTAACAAGAACGGCTGTAACAAACACATTTTGATCTATGTTTAAATATGCAGTAACCAATCCACATACCACCCCTTCTGACCAGTTTTTCCAGAGTACAAAATGATATTTTTAACTAATTTTATGGACTCTATGTAAAATTTTCTCTTTTCCTCCCTCTTTTATGTCACTTCTGTGTCTCTGACCAATCTCCATGTAACACTCCCAAAGTCTATAAGCCTGGCTTTCTTTCATAGCTTGCATGCATAATTTCTTTATTAGACATAGTCATTCCAGCCCCTCTAAATATTTATTTCCAGAAAGAACAGGTTCTGCTGAGCCATTAGCAGCTGCAGTCTTACCTTCAGGCTGACCTCCCCGCCTCCACTGTGACCCTGCAGCAGCATCATCCAATTACATATGCCCATCAATTCCCTCATTCTGGGGAAATTGGGTCTATTTAAATTCAGAAGCCTAGCTCTTGCCTTCACCTCCACAACTTAATACACAAGGTCAAACCTAACAGTTATGTGATTTCTGCTCCCAGAAGTCTGTGGCCTTTGCTGCTCCTTTTCCCCAGTTTCTGCAATCTCCAGGACTGCCTCACGTCCAGTTGTTTCTCTTGTAACTTTCATTCAGATTCTAGAATCCCCAGTTTACCCAAATCCTCCATTTTCTATCCAGTTATAACTTGGTAAAGCAAAATACTGATTCTCTCAATTTATTCCCTGCTTCAAGAAAAATACATATTTAAATACCTTGCTCAAAAAGGGTATATTTCAAGGTAACTAAAATTCTCTCTTTGAAGCTGTAGCAATTTGCTGATTAGTTGAACAGACTCATTCAGGTCAAGAAAAAGAGCACAAAAAGGTGCTCCTCTTCCAAGTTCATCAGCGTCCCTGCAGGTAAAAGAGCTGCAGTGATAACCACAGGTGGAGCCCGTTGTTATTGTAGCTTAACTTCCCACACAAGCCCCAGCCAAACAGGGAGGGATGGGTGCAGTGCTCTTGTGGCAGCTATTTCTGTGCCTTGACATATTTCTTATGACACACAGAGAAATTGGTAAAGTGCTGTTCCAAGTTTTCTCAAACAGTATTTTCATATAGATGCACAAAATGGTTTGCAGGAAAAATAATCATCAGCTGGCAGCCAGACAACCCTGCAGGTAACTCTGAAACTGCCATGGTCACTGCTGCAAGGTCAGTATTTAAACAGTTAAAACGATATTAATTTAAACTGGGTTTTTTTCACTTTGATAATAATTAATTATTATATAATATATTATATATTTAATAATTAACTATCATAATGTTGTTGCTTAGCTGCCACTCTGATGAGCTGCCACTCTCTCTCCACAGAGACCACCTGATTTACTGCTTTGCCAGCAAAGTGCTGTTCTTAACAGAGTGCTCTTCAATTCTTTGGCAAGTCTCAGATTTATACATCACAAGGAGTCACACATCCTGGCCTGGCATGGCAGGATGACAGTCTCCTGCTCCCAGCTCTCTTCTTGATCTCCTCTGTGATCCCAGACAAGCTGCTTCACTCTGCACTGGTTCTGTCTGCTCTGTTTGTAATCAGGGCATAGACCATGTCCCTGGGAGGGGTCTGTGGGTGCCTACCACAAACAGGGCTGTAAAAGTCTCAGTATCCACAAAAGTAGGTGACAAAAACAGTGCAACACCTCAAATGAAGTGTCATATGCCACTGGTTTGTAGAGAATAAAAAATTCCACCACTTAGTGTAAGGGAAAATAATGACAATAAATTTCAGTCTTACAAAGGAAAATGAGATAATGATTTCTCCTGGAGAAATAACATTTACATATTTTAAATGTGCACTAGATGTTACATTTAAAATAAAAATTAAAAGGATGCGTGAATAATGCACCCATAAATCATTTTACACATATGAACAAGGTATGAATCCATATTTGTTTTCAGCAAGGAACACTATTATTCCAGTTCTGAACAAACCACAATGCATTTAGTGTGGGAATCAGACCCAAACTTAACCAAACAACTTGTGTTGATTCTCAGTCTCCATAAACAAGACAACTGAATACCAACTTCAGCATTTCATGGCAAAGAAAAGGAGTAGAGCATTTTTCTATAGAAACAGAAAATTTGAAGAGCTTTAACATTTTTGACAATTATATTCACTCTGCAATACATCTACATCAATCACCACCCACGCATGCTTTGAAGACTGAAAGTAGATAGTAAGTCTAGCAGAACTTCGTGGTGGGAGTTGTGAGGCTTTTTTTATCAAACCTTGAAATTAGGCTTGTAAAAAGTAGCTTTAAAAACCTGGTTAATTCCCAAGGACATTAAAATTTTGGACTGATTTCTCATTTCCCAAGCTTTAAACCAGTGGATTCACCATTTTAGGTATTTTTTAAATTGAAGACAGTAATATTTAGTTTTATTTTTTTAAATAATGGTTTACCTTAGTTTATGAAATTATTTTGATTGGGAAACATTATTAACTTTAAGAAGGTTAAATGTTTATTATTAACTTTAACATTATTATCAACTTTAACATTATTAACTTTAACATTATAATTTGAAGAGGAGGTTGGAACAGCCAGCCAGTAATTCTCCTTCTGGTCCTGCAGATTTACAAATCCAGCACTGAAATCAAAGCAGGGAGATAGGACGAAAAATATTTCTCTTTACAGCTTGGAGAGAGCCTGAGATAAAGCAAATGTTGGCCATTTGGCCTGGCCTAAACTTGTAACCACATAGGTGACTTAGCAGTTTCCCCATCATCCATATGATAACCACAAGGCTTCTGACTGTCCCAACACACAGCTTCCAGAAAAACTTCCAATCCTGATGCTTCAGCTTCAAATGATAGAGAGCACAGCATAGGTAGTCATTGGTTCTGCTCATTTGCACCTGAATAGAAAGAAGCCATATGAGAAATTAATCCTCTAAGTCTTTTCAATAGAGTAAAAAAAAAACCAACCAAAACAGAAGACTACTGCAGGGGCTTAATTTTTATTGATCTGAATTTTAAAGCAGGATGAGAATCAGTTCTTTTTCTGTATAGACCAGTGCACTAATGCCAGATGCAATAGCTTATATGGCTGAAAAAGCTTAGCTCTAACTAAACTGACCCCACACTTTTACCCTTGGGACAGGTAAACAGTCAAGGCTCTTTTCTACCTGAGCACCCAAGCCTGTAAAACAGCTTTTAGCAATCAACCCAACAGCCACCCACTCAATATTTTCATCTCTCTGTTACATATTTCCTTCCCAGAGCAGCTCTGCCAGAAGTCTTTGTTCTGGGCTCTGACTTTCACAGCTAAGGAAGGAAACCAGCTGCCTTGTGCAGGAGTCCACGACAGTAAATTCACCAATATTAATGTAATCTGGCTCCAGGACTGCTACAGACCACAGCAAAAGCTCACAGCTTCGGGCTCCTTAGAGCTTTTCTGCCTGGGGACACCTTTAAAGAAGATTATCCGTGTTCACAGTCAGTGGTTGGGCACTGTCGAAGAGCAAACAACTCCAATCCCCCAAAATGTGAGTTGGGAGGTCACAAATTGGGCCCTCTCCTCAATCTTGAAGCAGCTCTGCAGCAGCAACATGTCCCTGCAGTCCCTTAGCCTTGGACTTGTGGCTGCCAGGAACTTCTCCCCAACTCACAATCCTGAAAAAATGGCATGGAGGAGTCAAGAGCAGGTCCTGTGCCCACACTGCACTGAGGGTTACCAGCCTGGGGCCTGAGCATGTGGTGGCACCATAGTATTATTATTATTATTATTATTAATAATAATAATAATAATAATAATATTTAGAAGCTAGAAGCTTTTTTTTTTAAAGATTTACTAGAGCGGTACTCAGTGGCAGCAAGGGTCAAGACACACGGCTTGGTACAATTCCTGTGACCAGATCAAGATTGAAGGAAATAAATCCTATAGAACACAAGTGTCACCTTTCCTGGATGCTCTGAACATCCTGAACTTGCCAGGGGAAGCACCTAGGAGGGCATGCCAAAGGATTAATGACAGAGACAGCCAGAGATCTTGGTTTTTAGGACACAGATGGGCCCTTTTGACAGAACAGCATGAACACAACCCATAAGTGTGCAGCAACTTGCTTGTGCTGCACGTTAATGCTGCTTTCTCAGAGCTTTCAAAAGCACAGAGCTCTGCAAGAAGCATGTGGGAACTATTCCTAGCAGCAGCTCCTTCCCCCAGCATGAAGCAGAGGCAGGCACTCCTTGCACTCTGCTCTCCCCCTTCCTGACACCTTCTTCAGCCCTGCCCAGGTGGAGGTGACAGCTCCAAGTGACTTTACTGTCACACTGCCCTCCCAGCAGTGCTCCACCGTTTCTCCTCCCAACACAGGCCCAGCAGGGAATTTAGCTCAGATTTAACAAGTGCCTGGAGTTTTAGATTCTGTTCTTAGTTTTGGTTTTGTTGGTGTTTTCAATTCAAGGTGCATATATATACATATACAAAAATACTGCCAGGGTATTGTCATAATAATCTTGAGGGAAATAATGCCTGAGAAACTGGAAGGTATTCTTCCTACACGCCCACATGCTCTGCTTTTAAAAGGCAAAGGAAGAAAGAAGCAAGCAAAATACCAGTCACATTCTCTAGATAATCTATTCCTAGATTTTCTAGGAGGAGCCACAGACAGAAGTGAATAAAATGTTTTGTAATTAGCTCTTTTTTTTTTTAGAGAACTTTATCATAATGAACTTCAAATAGCCCTTCCTATTGTTGGATGGACCCGTGTTCTTGAACAAATCAAATTCATTACAGGTGATGAGGTATTGCTTAGTTTTTACCTCTTTATGTCCTACAGAAAGTGTGAGAATATATTCCTGCCTGCTGCAGGCTTTGCATAGCAGTATAGTGTTGTTTTCCCTTTCTAATCTCCAATATATTTCTCTGAAACTGCAGATGCACTGAATCATCAAGCTTTGTGTTTGTTTGCAGGGGATAACAAAAAAACAAAAAAAACCATTAAAAAACCCCAACAACAACAACAACAAAAAAATTCAAGCACCAGTAACTTCCTGGTGCTTTTCTTGTATTTTCAGTGTTTCTGGATTGTACAGTTTCAGTTGACCTCATTGACTTCAGATGGAATTAACAAGTAACATTTCTAGTCCTTATCCAAAACATGCAGGACTGTTAGGAGCAGGAGCAAGCAAGACAAACAGCTTCTCATCTCTGATATTAGAATGTAGAGGAATGACTCTGCTCTCCTTTCTAAAAAGTTTTCATAAGGAATGGCTTCATTTCCAGCTCTGAGCCAGGCAGCTCACCGATGAGCTTCAAGACACTAATAAAAATAATCAACAACCTTCTAGAGCTTGCATCACACTCAGTAATGATGTTCAGAGAACCAAGATGAAATACCAGCAACATATTCAGTGGAGTCTTGACTCAGTGAAGAGAAGAGTAGCAGTGGGGTGAGGAAATCATACTAAGAAATATTAAAAGGAGAAGAAAGTAAATTTCTGTTTTTAAAACCTTAATCTAACAGAATATTTCAAAATGGAAGACACTTTACAGCAGTCATACCACAAGAGGAAATCTTGCACACCACACTAAAACCCTTACAGGTATTAAAAGCTGTGAAGTTTATCTGCTGCAGAACAGAAGGACAAAGACAAGGTCATCCACTGTGTGCAAGTGAAAGAACAAGGCTCCAAAATCCCCAAACAAACAGGGCAGAAAATAATCTCCTCAGCAAAGTTTTGCAGTGTTTGAGCATCAGAAGAAAGTCAGAGGCAATATTATTGACTAACCAAGCTGACATTTGGCTACTGTTTAATTCTTATAGTTCCTTCTATATGAAAGGATACCACTTCCATCTCTAAGTGATGGCTTGGCACAGTCAATAGAATATAGAATATCCATTATATTTTTTTATTATTAGTGGGTTGAGGAAGAGAGGACCATCCTGAAAACTTTTCATTTGCCTGTTGTCCTTTATCTTGCTTGATTATTTGATTTTCAGTAGCACTTGAGGTCCAATTCTCCTAATTAACATTCCTTCATCTTCCTTCAGTCTTTTCTGTGGGGAGGTTGGTGCAGAGAAGGTACCCCAGGAAGATTTGTGTGCTGGGTGCTACCAGCAGCTGGATCAAGCCACAGCATCCACAGAAAAGGGAAGGAAAACCCCTGGCTGAGGAAAAGAGCCTGCATGGCACAGTGCATGGAGCAGGAGGCTCAGTGGTGGCTGAACACTGCTTGGAAGGTGACACGCCCAACCCCTGGCAAGGGCTCAAGTCAGCTCAGCTCCTCTGATCTGGAATAAAATAATTCAACACGTCCCAGGCTCATGGCAGGAGCTGCTGAGAGAACAGCAGGAAGGTGTGAACCCCTCACAGAACAGTAACATAGATCACCTGGCACCTAATAACTGTGGGATGTCTTTGTTGACATGATCAATGTCCAAAGACTACAGTATCTAAATAATTATATCTGTTTTCTGAGAAAGCTCCAGCTGGGCAGCAATTCCACTATCAGTATTTTATTGGCAGAGCTGCAGCAGCACTTTATAATGCTCAGCCACAGATGACAAACTACATCCCAGTAGATATTTCATAGTAAACTGCTCCAGTCATTCTCCACCCCCCAGCTTTTCTTGTTTGCCAGCTACCTACAAGCAGAGTACAGGATTTTTTTCTTTGCTGTTTGCTAAGGTTTCCATGCACAATCTTTGATCTGTGGATTGCTGCACATATTTGAAATTCAACATTTGATCTGCATCAGTTGCTGACAGGGGAATTTCAGCCACAGGACTAAAAATGCAACTCTCAGGATCAGATTTATGGTGCAAATATTGAAATACACATTTAAGAAACAGTACTGACTTTGGAAATTCGTGGCATAAAAGTCCGTAGGTTTATTCCACAGACTCAGTTATCATCAACATACGTGGGAGAACTCCTTCCAATTCTCATCTTTTTATTCATTAGCTTGCTGCTCCACATAGTATCTTCCTGGTTTTGAAATTAAGGAAATGGAAAACCTTGATCAATTTTCCTAAGACTTAAGACTTCATGCCTCTGTGGAGTGTTATCTTTCCTTAAAAAACCTCTCTTCTCTGAGCAGGCCATAATTTCCCAAAAGAACACGGAGGGTGCTGGTCTGATGCTCAGGACCATCCTGTCCAGGTGGTGACTCAGGCAGAGAGGACACGGCACCAGCCCTGTCCCCTCTGGTCCTCACTGGACAGCAGCCCCTGTTCTGTCAGCTCTGCACCTTTCAGGAAAACTCAATTTACACCCACACACTTCCCCTATGCCTTCCCTTAGACATTATTAAAAACCTCCATTCCCTGATGATTCACCAACACCTGGGAGCAAGTTCTGCTTTTTGTTCCTCTCCGACTCCAATCTTTGCTTCCCCTTAGCAACCAAGTGGCAATGCCTTCAAGATTTAAAAAGAACAGCAATGAGTGTCTAAGTGTATGCTTGCTTCCTTGGAGTGCATGAAAGGCTAATTATAGAAATTAAATGCTAATTTCTTCAAGATTAATATAGGCAAGTGAAAGGCTTTTGCATTATTCGCATAAGAGGCTACTTCAAAATCTTTTGTCCTTTTGCTCCTCACCTGTGGTTTCTGCCCTCTGTGCCCATGCTGGGTTACATTGGGTCAGGTTTTTAGTTGGTGCTAAAACCTGCACAGCCAGGTTTTAGCCAGGCTGTGGATGCTCCTCTGTGGCCAGTGCCTGTGCCCACAGGTGAGTGCTGCTGCATCTCTGTAGTGGGAGAGGAAAGCAGAGTCCCCTCCCAGCAGCAGCAGCACTTTGAGCTCTGTCCCCAGCAGCTTCCCTGACACCCTGTGGAGAACTGTAAAGGGATACAAAATAGAGACAACAGAAACGTTTGTGCAGTCCAGCTCCTTTGTTTGCCAATAAGACATAAAAATGCAGACACACACGTTCCTGAAATCTGCACAGTTTTGTGCTTTTTAACGGGCACTGACCTTTGCAATTTATTGTTGTGTTTGACCCTGCTCAGAGTGAACATAGGCTGTCCCCTAAAGCACAACAGTGCAAATGCCTCCTTGAACTGAGGGCCTAATATACATTTATACACAACCTGGTTACTGGAAGGTGTCCCTGCCCAAGACAGAGGAGCTGGAACTAGGTGGTCTTTGAGGTCCCTTTCAACCCAAACCATTCCATCACTCTGTGATATTTATTTATCTGGTATGCTCTCTAAAACCACAGGGGTCTTAATCATACTCTGAATACACTAAGTGAACATAACTTACATCTCAAGAAAAATAAAGTTGAAAGGTTATTATTTCCCTTTGATTCTCTTAGCCAGCTTTTGGTGGAACAGCATCTCACTGCAACCTGCCATCCAACCCTGCTGACCAGGGCTCTCTAATGGGGTGGTGACCCTACCAAAAAGCAGCAAATCCTCCTCACAGCACAAGCTCTCTCTTAAGCAAGAATTAAGAAGCCCAAAACACATCAGAGCCTCACTCCATCATGTCTCAATGGGAAAACAAGGAGTGGGATGAATGGATGATGTGCTGTTTCTGAAGCACCTTAGTTTTTGGTGCAGCAAGAAGGAAGGTCAGAATTATGTTTATTTTTATGTTTCTTGGCCTGTAAGAGATACATCACTACCCCCAGGAACTTCATCAGAGAAAGAATAACAAAACTGCCCCTATTGCAGAGCTATTATAAGGCGAGGAAAGAGAAGGAATTAATTTGATATACCTACGTGCACATATTAATTAAGGATAACAAGAATAATTATACACTTGGGAAAGGCAAAGACAGGCCCTCAGAATATCAAGAGGTCTATAAAAATTCCGGTGAAAGGCACCAAAACCTAAATAAAAAGGGGTGCAATTATTCCCCACCACCCACCTCTGCTGAGAGTGGGAAGGGACAAGAATCATAGCAAGAGAAAGTAAATGTCACAGATGGGTAATAGGGACAACAATTGAAAGACACCCTATAAAGTCTCTGCAACAGAGAACAGCTGAACTGAGAGGATCCAGCAATAGGATTTACTTGCAGGACTGAGCATTTCAAGAGCATTTCACACCTCTCCCTCAGTGGTGGGAAAGGAACAGGCAACTCTTCAAATGGAAAGGGGCAAGGTGAGCAGAAAACTGAAATGGGGTTTCAGCAGGCTGATGCTGTTTTCCTTTCACCCCTTTCAAGATTAGGACATGAAAATAGAGAGAATTTTCCACATTGCCCACCTTGTTAAAAAGCTTGATTCCTCTTCCCTGCAATATTTCTGGCAGATGCCATGTTTGGATTAGACAGCAGATCATGACAATATCATTTGCAGTAAGAAGACCGCATGCAAACACCTTCTGCCTCCAGAATAAATGCATGAAACTAAGTAGACCCCAGCTGATAAGCAGTACAGCAAAAATGGGTTTATTGAGCTAATTTCCTACATGTCTTTCTGTATGAATTGTCCAGGAACTGTAGCTAGCTCCATTGGAATGTTGAAGAAGCTGACATCATTAAGAAAGGAGAAAGAAGAGGCTTATAAAAAGACATCTTTTTGAGCACCAGGTACAGAAACTTTTTCAGCAGTGATTTTAAACTCAACCAGATGCCTGTATTGGGTGATTAACAAAATAACAACATACACTGGTGTAAAAGTAGAACCCCCTCATTTGATCACACAGCTGCTCAAACTGTTTCAGAGAGCACAGAGAGGTGACACAGCTCAAATGAGAGTCTCAGGCACTCCTGTGGTTGCAGAACAGACTTTGTAGTGCAGAAGTTTCAAAGCACAATGTCTTGAGCAATTTAGGCTCTTGTTGAAATGTACATCCACTCTTACATACCTCCAACTCTGGCATGAGCAAAAGGCCACCAACACTTGGGGTATGAACCTGGGATGTCACTAGGCTCTAATCAAACTTCAGAATCCTAACTGTTTTTATTCTTGGTGTCAAATCCATATACAAGGATTTCAAATATATATATATATATATATATATATATATTTATATAAATATAAATGATACTGTCCTGCATTGCATGCTTGTCTCCAAATTGGAGAGACATGAATTTGATGGATGGACTACTTGGTAGATGGAGAACTGGCTGGGACATTCTGGTGTCCCCAACACGAGAAGGACATGGAACTGTTGGAGCAAGTCCAGAGGAGACCACGAAGCTGATGGGATGATTGGAGCAACTCCTCTATGAAATCCCTCCCTGGGAAAGTTGGGGCTGTTCAGCCTGGAGAAGAGAAGGTTGTGTGGAGACCTCACATCACCCTCCAGTATCTGAGGGGGCTGCAAGGAAGCCAGAGAGGGACTCTGCCAGGAACTGCAGTGATAGGATAAGGAGTACTGGGCACAAAATGAAAGAGGAGAAATTTAGGCTAGATATTAGGAAGAAATTTTTTACTGTGAGGCTGGTGAGGCCCTGGCACAGGTTGCCCAAAGAAGCTGTGGCTGCCCCATCCCTGGCAGTGTCCAAGGCCAGGCTGGATGGGGCGTGGAACAACCTGGTCTGGTGGAAGGTGCCCCAGCCCATGACAGATGGTTTTCAAGGTCCATTCCCACCCTTTAAGATTCTATGATTCCCCCTCTTTCTCTCCCTCTCTCTCCCTCTCTCTTTTTCTCTGCCATTTAAATCTAGCTGAAATACCAGAATATAGTTTATAAATCACATCCAATATAGTTTATAAATTACAATTTAATTGGAGAATATCCTAAACCAAATTTCACTTCCCCAAAACACAGCAGCGAAAGTCTGAATCCAGTATGAAGACCGTAGCTCTAGCAACAAAACAGCCCCAGTACACATTTCTGCTGTTATTTAATCTCTAGGTAGTAACCAAGAGTTTCACTGCAGCCTTTAGATTATGGTAACAAGACCAGAGGAAAAAAAAGTCCATTGGTGGAGGGTCCTTGGTGGAACAGATACAGATCAGCTGGAGGACTGTGAAAAATCTCTTGTTTAAGAGGGTCTTGGACTAAGCCAGCACACCACTAATGATTCCATCATGTTCCAACATTATTTCAAAAAAGGGGCAGAATATGACACTGGTTGCTCAGAGATTACAAAAGACAGAGCTCTGGAAAGGGTTTTTGCCAGATTACTGAGTAGCTTTGCTTTAGATAGTAGCTTAGAAATTTTTTTGGCAGCAATTGTACAGCATAACGTACAGATGAGATGTGGCACACATTCCACCATATGGGCTAGAAAAAAGCAGATGTCTGGGGAATATCTTCAACTAAAAATATTGTGTCTTATCTGGCTAAGAGAATTGTAAATATTTTAAATGATACTCAGAATATTTAATTGCACTCTTTGAAATACTGGAATTTACATGCAAAATAAACTGACAATTAGATACAACACCTTGAAACTATACTTTTCTGTGATTGCATTACAATAAAGATATGTTTAATGTGTGTGGGAAAAAAAAAAAAAAACAGAGATCTAGAAAATCTTCCAGTAAGAACAGAGGTGAAGGGAAATTCTAATCTCACCCAAGACAGATTTTGGTTGGAAGATGGTAAGAAAGACCTGATGAACCAGGAGACAGACCTCTTCTTCCAAGTCTTCAGAAATGTCTGAGCTAAAATTAGTTTTTCTTGGAAGCCAGTTGCAGAATCTTTGAGACACCATGACTTAACGAACGTCACCCGTGTGCTAATTTAGCAGACAGGAAAGAGTATCATAGAGGATACCAGAATGAGTCATACTAGAAATTAAAAATCTCTTTCTACCTGGTGGTGCCTCTCAGAATTTGATTTCTTCCACTCGAGCGCCTGAAGAGACAAGGCTCAGTTGTACATTATACAATTCCAAATTTTTCACATATCAAGTGGTATTTGTGCAAACAATAGAATTTGGACTCTGAGTCATTATTTGCTCAGGCAATGATCTGA
Source organism: Argya squamiceps (assembly GCA_037834095.1). NCBI lineage: Eukaryota > Metazoa > Chordata > Aves > Passeriformes > Leiothrichidae > Argya > Argya squamiceps. The sequence goes on from JBBMKD010000216.1 coordinate 56,006,444, forward strand.
TTTGCAGGTGGAAGCCAACATTTGTAGATAAAGGCACAGGACCAAAGATAGTTGACGACCTCAAATAACCAAAAGCAATTGTAAATTCTTCTATTACTTCAACAACTAAGCTGGTTGAGAGGGACATTAAATATCTCTGCATTGTATCTGGGGAGCAAGACAAGAGTCACAGCGGCAGCTTTCTGTGTGAATAGATACACTCCTGATTAATCAAAGTACCATGGGGTCAAAGTATCCAGATCCCAGATACACTCCACTGTGAGTTATGGATGCAGCAAGACAATTCCATGTAGCCCTGGTTTTGTGCCTGAGATGTTTTGGTTTTCTGCAATTCTTTTCCCAGGGAATTTTCTATACACAAGAGACATGTTTTTGTAAATGTAGCTTTGTTATTCATTCATTTTCCCTAAGAGGGATTTCTTCTTGATGTCTCTCTGGTCTGACCAATGTGAGTGAAGAGGTTTGTCTTTGTGTCACCAACCAAACTGGTGTAAAATAGTATTTAAGGGAGACACATCCTAGAAAGAAAGGAGTCATTTCAGCCTTCTGAAGCTCAGAGTCTGTGTCGTTGTGGTGTAAAACAGTGTCATTTCCCAGCAATGGGGATGTAACTAATCACCACAAACCCTTAGCATGTACAGCCAGCAGTTTGTAAATCCATTTTCTCCTCCCCAAAATCATGTGTTCATGTCTCAGATGGTGCTCAGGGAAAAAAAAAAATTGGCAGAGGGGCCTTCTGAAATAGCTACTGCCCTCTTAAATGTAGGGTTCTTTTACCAGAGTAAGAAGTCAGAGAGAGAGAGAGTAAGTAACACCAGAGGCTCCATGGTGTTACTTTAGCCATACAATTTTGTCCATGTTGAGCTCCCTGCTGAAGAACTCACTGTTGAGTATCTTCTACCTGGCTTGGATATATCCAGGATGAGAAGAATCCTTCCAGTCTCACTTCACCTCTCTTGAAGGCACCTCTCCTCATCAGGGAACGCCAGCTACAACCTTCATCTTTTTGAGTTTAGAAGTTCCAGGCAGGTGAAGCTACTGCTGCTTCAACATGTTTTAAAAGTACTTTATAAAATGAAAATATAAATATATTGGCTAGAAGAATTTAACAGCTCAGGACTGCAGTTTAAGACATACTGTCACAAAAGTGCAGCAGCAGTGAAAAATATTGAATTAGTAGCACAACTTCAGGACAGTAAAAAAGAGGATTTAGTATGAAACTTACCCTCTCTTAAGAGGGAGAGATGCCTGCATTAGTTATGCTTTCTGTCCATATACTATAATTCCTCTGGTTTGTTTGATTAAGGAAATGGACAAAATTTAATTCTGGATGGTTAGATGGTATTTATACTTTCTTGAACTCTCCAAGTTCAGCTGGTTGAGCCTTGAATGAGGATTTTGTGAACAATTTGCTTCCCCTCTTCCTCATCCTCAGACACAAGCATTTACTCCACTGGGGAAATATCCAAAGTTTGGGGAACCAAAGAACATTTTTATTCCTAAACCTTCTGGAAAGGTGTGCAGATCATCACCAGAAAATGTGCAGAGTAAGGCACAGGAAAGCCATTTTAATCCCTCTCACTTTCCTCCCAGTTCCATGATAAGGGAATTAGTGAACACTCGTATTTTCTTCACCAAAATACACAGAAACACAGACTTCAGCATTTAGAGATGACCCCCACAATTTCATCTTAAAATTCAGAACAAGCTCTCAGGACTGTCTGGAGACAGCTCACCCCAGACAGATCTGCAGGAATGTAGGAAATATTATCCCATTCAATAAATGAAGCCCTGGGAGTCAACAGGGTTTGCTCCTGCAGGCTCTCAGCACCACTGTGGCCCTGCTGATTGTCCTGGTTTGGAAAGACAGGTGTCTGCTGAGGAAGGCAGGAGCCTCCCTGGAAATGGAGAATGTAAACCCCCTCCCACGGAATTGTTATAATTCTGAAATTAAGGGGCTCTCAGACAAAGATGTGGGAATATGAATAACAGTTCTTTACTAGGAAAAGCAAAATAAAAATGCAATAGTACAAAAAAACAACCAAACAAAAAGAAATCACTGACAGAGTCAGAATGCAACCTGACACCCTGTTCGTTGGTCAGGATGCTGGCAGCAGTCCAATCTCCAAGTCCTCTTGGAGTGACAGACGTGCTTCTGTTGAAGGAAGCAATAATCTTGTAGAAGGGTGTAGTTTTCCTCTGAATGTCCAGTGGCGGTGAGATGGGTCTGGTCTTCCTCTGGGAATCCAGTGCAAACAGTCTGTCCTGGTGTTCTGATTCTCAGATTTTATCCAAGTAGGAATGCTGGGCTCCTCCCCCTGGGTGGAGCATCTCCCCATGGGATGGTGGAATTGTCTCAGCCCTGCAGTGAGCCTGGATGGCCCATGGACAGCAGATATCCCCTGGAGGGAAGATGGGTCCTGGAAGAGATGAAGAACCCTGCCCCACCTGGTTTTAACAGCTGGTAATAGAATACTTTTGGTTACATTTTGCATTGCAATCTAAGACACTGATGCATCTCAGTGTCCCAGGGATGGTTGGGAATGGAGGGTGGGATGGCATCCACAAGCAGATGTTCAGCCCCCCTTGGTGCTCTAAAGGGTGATGAGCTTTGCTGCTGTGTTCAGCACTTTCAGTGGTGCAGGAGATTATTTCCTCAGGGGAAAACATTCCAGTCTGGGCAATAATACCAATAAATCTTTCCATCAGGTTTAGTGGGATAGGAACATACAAACAAACAAAGAACTTGGAGAACAAATGCATAAGACAGAAACTAGAGAAAACTAAAGGAAATAATAAATCTATCCCAGAAAAATCTGAAATACAAACAAAATAGATTCCAAAACTCTTAGATACCTTGAGCAGGAAGGAAAATGAAATCAATGTGGTTTCATAAATAAATTTTTGTTTTCATTAAATAATTTCTCAATTGAAATCTCTTTGTCATTAAAATAATTGGCTGTTACAGAGGTTTTTCAGCTACTAAGATTAAGACTGGACCTCTCTATACCTCTCTTGCACACTAATTTCACTGTGTTCTACACCAAATTCAGGAGCTACCTCAGATCTAGTTTTCTGTTGTGTGATGCAACTAGCAATGTCATCATGTATAGCAGAAAAGAGAATTTAATCTGTTTTGAGTTCCACTGCAGATCAGAGTCATTACTGTCCTATTATTGGTTTCAGGACAGTAAATTAATACAGTTTAAAGCCATTGTATACAAAGTCCATGAAAACCAATCTCTTGCTTACGCCATTTCTTACTGTATTAAAAGGTCTCAAAAAGAAACTGCCAACACTCCTTAAGAAACTATTTGCCATTGGTAAGAAGCCAAATAGTCAGAAGCTCCTTTACCTAGATCACCTTTTCCACTAAATGAGAAGTGATACACCCCATTAGCTTTCAGTTCAATTATTTGGCAATAGGAAAACTTCATTTAAAATCCACCTGCTCAGGAGGAGCCTAACAGAAGCATGCACTGTATGTGAATAAAAAAGCAGTGAAGGAAAATAAAAAACTGAAGGATGGATCATAGTATTGCTGTCCAAGAGCATCCTGTCCCACTATTCTGCTCCGTGTGACCTACACAGCACCCAGGTGCTGGCCATCAGTGAAGTGAAAAATCACCACAGCTCTGTCTGCCATAAACAATCCATTTGTAAACACAGATCTGGTTTCTATTCCCTGCATGCTGGGTCACAGAATTAGACCAAAAAGCTGCACCCAGAATTGAGACACTGCAGTTCTTTTCAAAGCTGGCAGTTATCTTCTCCTTCTGCACAGGAAAGAGCTTTTGTCAGGTGCAGAGTAGTTAATGCATGTCTGTGCTATAACTTCAGTTACAGCTGGAACATGAAGGTCTTCAAGGAAAGAGCCAAAGAGCGCAAGAATGACTTTATTTACACCAGAACTGCTACCCTGGCATCTGTGGAGACGTGACTGATGGAGTACAGCACACACATGCAGTCACTTTCTGCTGGCTCCAAGTTCTGAACTATTGGCACCACTTTTCCATGCCTGACACATTCCAAATGTAGACATGAAGGATGGGGCCACTGGGCTGGAGAGGCTTTGATCCCTTTACTATCAAGTTATTTGCCTTCAACAGGGAACCTTGTTCCAGAATTCCTGATGGGAATCAGGCCAGCAAAGTTCTTACTCCTTCCCAACTCCTAAATCACCAAGTGCCTTAGGCAAGATGTACAAAACCTTGCTCTTTCCCTCCACCTGCTGTGAAATTTGTGTTACACCACCACAGCCACCACTTCCCCAGTGCTTTGCACCAACCGTATCCCACAAAACAGAGTCCATTTTGACACTCTGATGGTGGAGAGGGACATGAAATACCTCTGGTCCCAGCACAGTACAGACTACCAGGATGGAGGGAAGGGCTGAGGGGCTCTGCTTTTCCTGTGGTCATCCAGTTTTCTCCTGAAGTTCTCATTGCAGCAACAAAGGTATAAAGAGCTTTAATCACTACATCTCAAAACACACAAGTTAGTACTTTCCCTGCTTCCAGACAGTAGATTAGTGCAGCCTGTCTGCCAAACATGATTAATAACTCTGCAAAGGCCCTTTGTATTGTATGCAGTGTTTGCCAAAAAATGGCAGGAATCAGAAGAGAGAAGGGTGTACTGCAATGACAGTTATTTCAGAACCAAATGACTGTTTTTTGTGATTAAAGAACAAACTCAATTACATGAAGAAAACTCAGTGACATAAGCTCTCCTCTAGTTCCCTCCTCTCCAGGCCCCATTACTCCTCCTCCTTTTAAGTGCTGCTTGGCATTCCTGAGATTAATTTCAGGGTTTTAAAATAAACACTTCCAAAAATAGTAAGAGGAAATGGTAATCTTGCAAAGTGGGGTTTGTTAGCTTATTTTCCAGAAACCAGAAGCCCTGCCTGCTTGAAGCCCTTATTGCTCTGCACAGCAAGACACAAGAAGATAAATGAATTCCTGTATCAGCAAAGACCAAATGCTGCTGCTCTGGTGCAGAGGCTCAGGATCCAGGGAATGTGAAAAGCAAGAGAGCAACTCAGGGCTCAGGGCCTGGGGCAAACCCCAACACAAAAGACAATTTCAAGTCTATCAGACCCCATTGCTGCCTGATGGAGAGGTTGGCCACTGCAAGCCCAAGGTGTTCCTCAGAGCCACAGAGGTTCCTGTCAGCAGCAGCACCAACTTCACCAGAATCATGCCCAAGAAATTTTTCAGCTTTGTCTGGAAACACCAGTTATAGAGCTGAATACTCTCCACAGTCACATCCACATCCTCATTCCCAGCTACTTTTCACCATTTAAACTCTGCCCCTCCCTGTGATCCCAATCTCAGCTCTGCCTGTCACACTGAGTAGGAGTTCATTATGCCTGAAGTGGGAACAGGGCTGTGATGCCAGTCACTCCCTCCTCCAGGATATCCAGCAAGAAGGCAGCAATCACAGCTATAAATGAGACAGGTGGCACTGAAAAATGTATGGTGACACTCCCTGGGAAAAGTGCAGCTTCCCAGCTCCTGTAGTCAGCTGCCAAGGCCACTATCCACCACACAATTCCTTCAGGCAGAATAAGAGGAGTCAAAAACAAACACAAAAAAAAGGCAAGAGTTTCTTCAGACTGCAATTTCTAAATTGTCATGTTTCTGCCTCACAGTATACACACAGCAGAGCTCAGGTATTCTGGGATGTTGCTTTATAAGCATCAGAGTCTTTGGGATGGAGACTTTCATTTCTGTCTGAAGTCTAAATAACGGCACAATTAATTCTTCATCACATTCTGAGGCAGCAGAGAGGCTCTGTTCTGTCAATGGAGCATCCCCATCTACTGTTGGAGAGTGGAAAGGGAGCAGCACAGCCCCCAGAAGGAAGCAAGGTGCCAGGAGAGGGATCTGCCACCCAGCAGGAGACCCTATCCAAAGGTTGAGAGCAATTGGAGAGAAACTTTGGGTTCCCACTCTGCTGTGGCCTTCACAGGAGCTTTAGTCCAGTATCTGTTATAAAAACAAGTTTCCAGATGTCATGGTTTTAAAAAAGCAAAATTTTAGGAACAAATTTGTATGTGAGCCAAGAAAAAGCATTGCTTTCCTAATCTTGCAAAGAATCTCAAATGATTGCCTAAGGAAATTTGAAGTCTCTGTGTGGGATAGCTGATGGTGACAGTTTAGATGCTAAAATGCATTTAAATCTTTCACTGCTAGTGAGGGCATTAAGCATGCAATAACAAATAAATTTTAACCTTTTTTTTATAATATTAATCAAGATTCAGACATTTTTAAACTAAAAAAAAAAAATTACATCTTCTGTTACTTAAGTTCCAAAGGGATTCCAAAACGTATCTAATTGGAGATAAAGGATTTTAACCTTTTCATAGTTCTGAAGTTTACTGAATTCACATTCCTATCTTTGGTCATCTCCTAACTGACAAGGAGAACACAACAAATGATCATACTCAGTACTGCACAGCAAGGCATAGATTTAGTAAGGGGCAAATGCAAAACTGAAATTAAGACATTAATAATCCTGTCTGTCAGAGAAGATGTAGAATGATTCCAGACTAAAAAAACTTCCACACAGAATTCTAATTACAGATTATTCCTCATCATAGCAGCATGATGAAAACAATCTTGATAAAGTTACCTATTCATCAGCTAACTGTCATTTCCCTGTAATAATCATAATCCTGCACTTACAGAGAAAGCAGGAGCTCAATATCTACCATTGGTACAGAAATGAACAGCTCCAGAAACTCGAGGGGTGGATTTAGAGAAAATAAGTTATTCATCACTTTTTTGTGGCCCTTTTTTTTACTCTGTGTGTGTAAGAGATGTGATGTAGAGATGGGCTAAAAATTAATGAGACAAGACTTCTCCTATGCTGCAGAAGTTAAGCACCCACTTTAAACAGCATCCAAAGAAGAAAGAGAATTGCTTGCACACTTGAAAAAACTTGCTAACTTCAAGGTTTTAATGCTGAGGGATGACTGAAAGCAGCCCCAGAAGATGGCACATTTTCATGAGAGATTTAATTCAGAAAATAATAGTTTAATCTTTAAAGTGGTCCACTGTGATTCTGAGGCTGCAGTAGCCACGCATGTGTACACAGCCACAGCTTGCAAAGGCATGAGAAGGAGAAATCCAAACACTGTTTTTAATTCATAGGCAGCACTCAGCTTGTTCCAAACCCATTGTGGAGGTCTGTGTTTGGATTTACATTTTCTTTCTCCTCTGCCTTATCATGAACTCCCCTCATAAGAGAAAAAGAAAGAAAAAAAAAAAAAAAAAAAAAGAAAGCCAAGCTAAATAATCTACATAAACCTATCCCAAGGTCAGAAGATGACAAAGACTCATGGGTCAGATTTTGCACTCAATGCTCCCACCTCTCAAGGATGAAGGGTTTAACCAGCTTCCTCCAAGTGCTCAAGGGCCTTGCTTGTCACTCCCATAGTAAACCACATAACAGCAGGGATCTCCCTTCCATGTGTAAAATGGGAAATTGTAACCTTTCAGCAGGGGTTGGCACTGGATGATCTTTAGGGTCCTTTCCAACCCAAAGCATTCTGTCATTCTGTGATTCTATTATCTGTCCTGAGCAGGAGTTTCCTGCAGCAGAGCTCCTCACACATTCTTCTCACTCCTGTGAATTATTATTAGCTCTGGGCAGCACAGAACTCCATATTCCCAGGTGAGCCAACAGATCCACCCCTGCTCCTCAGGGAACACAGGACAGATTCTCCTCAGGTGTCTGTCCTGCAGCACACCTTGAACAGAGCCTCTCCTCAAAGACATTCCTAGGTGACCCCATAGCAGAGAGGATTAGCATGAAGGACACAGCATCAGAAAGGCTTTGATTCATCAAAAGTCACACAGGGACAGTCCCAGTGAAATTAATTTGTGAAATTAAACACATGCATAAATGGTCACAGAATTTAGGCCTGAGAGACACCAGGTATTCACACAGCCTGGGAAAATCATATCCAGCCAAAGGATCTCCTACTTTTGGGTCAAAATAGGTTTCAATGAACTTAACTCCATATAAGCATTCTCACAAGACTGTGTCCATTTACTGCTGGAAAGATACAAAAGGATTGGAATAGAATTGAATATTATTATTATACCCCTGTGCTGTAAAAGTGTTTGTTGAGGGCATCCCAGAAGTTGAGAAAATATTAAGTTTTGTTCAACCCTGGGGAAAGTCAGGAGACCAGAAAAGGCCAGAACAATTGCACTAAGGCAACAACAATTTCCTAGAAATGGAGGGGCTGGAAATCCAAATGAGAAAGTGTTGGGATAAAATGATCTAAGAATCTCTCTCCCCTGGCAAACAACAAAGGGCAAGGGGGCAGTGTCCAAAGTTTCCTGAAAACTGAAACCTTTTTCTCCTTTTCTTTTGGGAAAAAAAAAAAGAAAAACCCAAGAAGTTTTTTGCTATACGGGTGAAATGAGACATTGCTATAGAAGTGGCAAACCTCCAGCAGTGGCAAATTAAAGAAATAACAGAGATGGTGACACCTCAGAAATTTTTCACTCAGAAAAGGAAAGAGAGAGGGCCCTGAAGCTATAGTGGAAAATATATACACATAGATACAGATATATATGGTCACAAGAGACAACCATCTAGGCACCTGCAAGGGGGCTGCAAACTTACAGAAATGATCTCAGAGTGTTTTGTGTGGCTTTGACAAACAGATGATTCCACTTTAGCAAGAGACAGCCCCTGGTGAAAGCAGGGACCAGAGAGAAGGGCTCCAGGCATAAGGCTGCATACAGGGGTGTTATGAAAAATACCATTAAAACCAGACAACAGATGCTTCCAGCACCGTGGGAGATGCCTTATGCAGCACAAAAGCCTCAACAAGGAGGAGCTGCTGTAAGGGCCACACAAAACAAAGCCCTGAGCTCTCAAATTTTACCCAGTTTCAGGTGTCTGTGTGCTGTGATAGCACACGGCCAGCAAAGCAAAAAGGAGATTTCGTTCTTTGCAGAAAACGACCTGGCAGGCCATTTAAAACACAAGATATCAGCAAAAAGCCCGGAGCAGCTGGGGCACAATTCCCTCCAGGTAACTGCAGAAAGCTGCAGGCAGACAGGTGAGGATGCCGTGATGGCAGAGATTTGTCAGCTTTGTTTAACCCTGTGATCACTTCACACTTTAATCCAGACCACAAACACTTACCCAACGTAAGCAGTTTTGCTAATGAATAATGAATTAATTCTCGTCTCGTTCTGAGTGTTCTCAGGGGAATTCTTAATAAATCTGTAATTTATTAGACACACACTGTGTTTCTTGATGAGAAACTCAAGTCTTCTGAGGGAAAAAGTGATGGTGCTTCTCTCCCTTGAGCCTGATTCACATTGTGAGCCAACCCCACCAGTGCCCACCCTCACCCCAAATAATCTACATGTGAATTCCAGTCTGGGGCACAGACAACAGAATTTCTTTTGTTCCAGCAGCAGACTTATGTGCTAAAATCTAACACTTTGATGAAAGCAATTTCCTTGTGGATGAGGATACTTTGCTATGTTACAGTCTGCCCACCTCACCTTAGAGATGGAGAAGGGACAGTCGGAGAAATTAGAATTATGGAGATGGCAGCATGAATTAAGTCACCATCAATAAGGCTTGTCATGTTTGGCTTGTACAGTCTCATCTAACTTGAACTGGGCTTCTCCCCTAAAAATCAGAGCTATACAAAAAACTGCTAGACAAGTTTCACATAGGAGAATAATGGCAAAAACAGAGCACATTAATCCCAGAGCAGAGAATGCTTTTAGGAATGAGAGAAAATTGGATCAAATCTAGAGGATTATTTTTTACAGCATCCTGTCGCTACCATCAGCAGGTACCAGCAGTTTCAACAGTGCTAAAGTCATAGAATAGCCTACTTACTGCAAAAAAAATTAATGTTTGATATGTGAACAACTTCTATTCCATTATTTTTGCCCTGTCTGCTGTAATTCTGGTGGTCTCTACCAATGGTGTAGCTGTCCTGCATGACTCAGAAAAAGATTAAAAAATTATCTTGTCTGCATGCAGGGGGGAATGTGGAGTTTGATATATTAGGTGCACTGTGTAATAGAACTATTGTTCTCAATAACTACAGCATTGTGTCAAACATGATTTCTCTGTAGGTAATGAAAGCCTTGAAGGCCAACAGCTACAGCAGCAGAGCAAGGCTGGTTTCCTAAATTACCAGAAAGAGAAGGCTTTAGATTACTATGGATTCTGTGGGGTCATTCACCTTTGGGGAGCTCTGCTGGGCACATTAAATTTCACTAACCACACAACCTGTGGCATTGCAAACATTAGTATTTATTGCTGCAAAAGCAGCATCAATGCTCATATTTAATGCAGTGATAGTGACCACTGTGACCTCTAATAACTTCCACCAGCATTAGTGGGAGTTGCAGCTTTTCTTCCCCACTTCAGGACAGGACCAATACAAATTTTCCCATTATTTTGATGGGGGAAAACTTTTATCAGTTATGCTGTGGGCAATGGGGACGTTGGAATAAAAGCTTGATAGGCCTCTGCTCATGGAGTTTGAGCCACAATGTTATTTTGCCAGCCAAAGCAATACCTGGTTCTCCTTCCTCCACCCAGCACCTCAGATTCCACCTCAGTGCTCATGGCAGGGAGGACAGTTCTGGTGCAGCCTGATGGAAGAAGCCATTCTGAAAGGGGACATGGTTCCTGCCAACCCCATTACTTGATTTCAAGTGGGTTTTTTTAGCTTGTTTTTTTTTTCAATATTCAGTTTCAGAATATTTGGTTTATTTAATGTGTTTTCACTGATGCATCAAAACACAGGCACACTACCAACTACCAACTACAACTACATTTTCACCCCAGGTGATTGATGTTTTTTTCTCTTGCCTGATCAGATCATCCTCCTTTTTTTTTTAAAGACACTATTCCTCAATAGTAAAAGGCCAACTTCAACAATCCTTTTATTTTCATTCCTTGTATTCCTATCTCTCTTTCTTTCTTTTCCAAGACTGCTATCCATCACCAGTAAGAATTTTAGGAGGCTGTAGACATTGTTCCACAAAATTTTGATCAGTCCAATTTGTTCAACCCAGAGGTTTAAAAACAAAATTTCACCTCCCATGTAAAATTCACATCCCCTTTAAAGGCACAGTAACATCAGCCCAAGTTTGGCAAATGTTCCTTAAATCCCTTGGGAATTGTCACTTCTTATCAGCTGCTGAACTGACTCACTTCACCTACAAACCTGACCTCAAAACCAAACTAATTTTTCATTTCTTCATTCAGGGATCTCAATGCACACCTTAACTCTGAGCTCACCCCAGGTGAGGCCCTTTCTATGACCAAAGCACAGCTCAGATGTTCAATCACTCTGATGTCCCTTCCCTCCCTACAGTCAGCCCCAACAGCCTCCATCCCTGAGCCCCTGCAAGGTTGATATATTCACCTTTACAAACCAATAAATGTTGTCATTCACACAGAGTTTTAAGGTACATGCTGCAGATAACACTGACTTTTCATGAGTATTCACCTACAAGGAACACACTGAGATGGAATTGCTTTTAGTGTTCTACTCGCTTGTTTCCTCTCTAGATTCTGCTCAGTATTTTGAGATTTTCTTTCACTAATTAAAATGTCTTGCAAAACAGAAACACCCCCAAGCTGCTCTTTATTATCTCTGTTTCACAGGTTTATTATCCTGTACCAATAAAAACAACTGATCCTGTGCTGTATTAATGCTCATATACAGAAAACATCTCTGGATAGATTTTTCCTAGTGCCCAGCAATAAGTACATGTGAGTAGTGGGTCTGTTTGAAAAATCTTTTAAAGATGTGTTTGACAGACAGAAGCATTTTCCTTGTATGGGAAATCCAAGCTACATTTACACTGTAATCAGGAGGAAAAAAATATAAGAAAAAAAAATAAGAAGCAAATTTCTCAAATTTGTAAATGCTCAATAAGTTGCCTGGTGGGGCAGAGTTTCTGGGCAAGTTCAGAGGGAGGTTGCCTTGCAAGCAGACAGGAACTGCTGATGGAATGGGATGTCCTTCACTACACACCTCACACTTCCCTAGCCTCTCTTTTCCTGGGTTTTTTGGGACTCCTTTCCTCAGTTCTGGTGTCTGCCATTGCTGTCTGACATAGTAATTTTGGATCTATCAGACAATGACATGGCAAGAGGGAAAAACTTCAGATAAATTATCCAAATGACTGACACATGCCTAATTCTTAGGGAACAGCTAAGGGAACAGAGAGGAGAAGGGCACAGGCAGCCACCATTTCTCACTGAAAAATTCCTGCCTCAAAAGTGTAGGAATAAGGAATCCATGGAGTTAGACATGGTTTGACAACCAAATACATTTCCTTAACAAGCCAATTTCTGATTATTTTGCTTTTCCTGTATTAAGTAGAAGACTATGGGGAAAGACAATACAGGATGCAAAAAGAGGCATTTCTGCACATGCACATCCATTAAACTCAGGATCATAATGGGTGAAAAGAGTCAGATCTGTTTGGGACAATTCCCACCACATCTAGGAATTGCACTGTCATTAAATGCACATTTCAGCAGAAGATCATGGTGGGTTTTTTCCTTTTTGGGCAGGCAAACAAATCAATGCAGTTATTTGTGCACAGTACAGCACATACATATAACTGAGAATTTAATTGTAAACGCCGTAACATCAAAGTTCCATAAGTGTGAGGTTTGGTTTTTTTGCTTCATTTTTAGTTCCTGGAAAGGAACTAAAGAGGAACTTAAGAGCACAAATATTATATTTCACTGAATATTGATAAAAGGCAATCCTCATTTGGAGTAGTATCTCCAGGAATGTTTGAATGACTGTGCTTTCTTCCTCCAGCAAGATCAGGTCAGTTCTTCCTGGAGATGAAAGAAGAGTCTCAGAAACTGGAACACTGGATAAGGTCTCATCAACTTAAAATTTTTCAATGCCTGTAGCTGTCTCCATAGGTGACAGGGTTCCTTGTGCTCTCTCTGCTACACACTCTTCCACTCCCGCAGACGTGTCCTTTTCAACACTTGCCACTTGAAATTCTATTTCAGGATCTTCTCTAGCACTTTTTACATCCCTTTTCACTCCTGAAACGTCTACCATTACATCTCCCAGCTTTGCTGCAATATAAGCAGCATCTTCTGATCCCTTTCTTGTAGACCATTCACACCCAGGCTTTTTTTATCAACTGTCTTGACTATTTTCTCCTGTAATTTTCATTTCACCTATAAATTTTCCCATTTTAATTGCTTCCTCTTGACTTTAAATGTCCAGCTCTTCCTTTGGAAGACAAACATCTATATATTTTGGTTTCCACCTGCATTAATTTCAGCTAATGATCACTTAAATTCTACTCCTGAATTTTCTAACTCAGTAGACCTTTCTACTTCGGGGATGTCTATATCCAGTGGTTTGACTTTGTGCTCTTGAAGAGTCAGAGAACATGTAGGAATTTTTTTGGAAGAACTGCTCTTTTTTTTGTCATTTTTTGAATAACTTATTTCTGGTTTCTACAGCTCTGCTGAGAAAATGGTGAATTGTGAATTATGCAGTTTTGTCCTTCAGCACCAAGAGGAACTGTATCTGTACATATGACTATATCTGGGTTTGGAATATTCACTCCAATGCCTGTTCTCTTTGCAGGTAATGAAATATCTTCTCCCATCTCTGGCAAGCTAACACCAGAACTCTTCCTATAAAATCTCCTCATTTTGGAACGCTTCCTTTTCCAACTGTAATTGTGGTTGCTGCACAGGGAAGGTATTTTAAGGAATACTTATTCCAATTTGTAATTTGGCACAAGGACCACCTACCTGAAGCTTTTCCAGACTTTTTCAATACCAGCTCCACCAGGTTTTTTTCTGCCTTTAAGGATGTCCAGCCTAATGCAGGTATTGTGCATTTTGGCATTTAACAACATCTCCACAGTGCCTTGGTCTCAACTTCAACACCTTTTATCTCCTATTCTCCTTCTACCTTGATTTCCTTCTCCTCGGGATTCTCAACACCTCCCTCTCCTCCAGGATCTGACGTATCAAATTTAAAGTTCTGAAGTTGGAACTTGCACAGAAATGTCAGCAATTTCCAATGACATTTTTAGCTGGGCTTGCTCCACTTCTGGAGAGCAGAACTCAGGCTCTTTCCTTTTTCTCAGGGAGATTCCAGACTTTTGCAAATTTCAATTTAATCTTTCTTCGAGCCAGAAAAAGATGATCATGATTCCTATTTCAGTGTTTCTCAGTTCAGCTGAAACATCTCTTTTGGTTTTTGAGTGATGTCTTCATCAGCAAAACTTGATTTTTTTTTTCTCTAGGAAGTTTCAGATTCCATTTTAGAACTGATGTCACTTTCTGACAGTTCTCTCTTACAGGAAGAAATTCTAAATTTTTGGTTTAGGTTTAATGTATTTTAACTGTACATTCTGTGTCACCCACAGATATTTCAGGAGATAGTGTCTTCCCTCCTGGCTTCAGAGTTCTTTGCTCCAAAGATCCATCCTCATTTAAAATTTCAAAATCTGTTGCAGATTCATATCAGGAAGAGATGACATTTTAGATTCTGATTCTGTAATGTTCATTTGATATTTAGTGTTGCATTCCCTTTTGGTAATGCAGAATGCTGTATGATTCTGGAATAATGAATACCAATGTAGGACAAACCCAATCCCTAAATTCTAAATACAGTATTTGTAGAAGCTCTATCTCCCCTGCAGATGGGAAGAATTTTATATCCAGCATTCCTTGAAAGATTAGCAGGCATTTCCTCTGTTCCTGCATGAAAAAGATACTCTGATTGAAAAACTTCAGTTCCCAACCTACCCTTAGGCATCTTGGAAGGAGATATGAAAGGATGTTTCAGCAATCTAAAATGTCTAGCATATTCAGTTTCATTAACAGAGCCATTATCTGATATGCAAGCACATTTCATGTTTTCTGGAACTTCCCCTTAAAACTCCTTCCTAAGTTTTCATAGTTACACAGACATTTTCCCCAATCCAAATATCCCAAATTTTGATTTTCTGCTTCTTTTGGTCTTGTTTCCAGTGTGTCAGGTGACAAGTAATTCTGTTTCATCAGTGCCATTCCCAGTCCTCCCTGTATGGATCCTCTTGCTGTGTGGTCCATTACACCGATGTGGATTCCACCTTATCATTTTCTTTTTTCTTTCATTGTTCATTTCTGTTTCTTCTGGGGGAATTTTGATGAGGCCTGTGGTGTTTGTTTGTCTGGGCTTTTTTTCAGAGTAGGTATTTCTAAACTGAGATTAATATCTGTGTTGTTGTAGCTGCTACTTGTGGTGCAGTAAACCTTCATGTTGATTCCTCGTCCCTGTTTTCAAATGCTTTTTTCAACTTCTGCCTTTTTTTTTTCCTTTTTTTTTTTTTCCCCATGGGTGGGAGTGCTGTTTTTTATTTCTTTAAAACCTTCTGTCAAAGTTTCCAAACAGGGCTTGGACTGCTGGGCTGTTCATTTTTCTATTCAGTATTTCAAGGCTAATCACAGAAGGGATGCTTGGTAGCTGTCACTAATTCTGCAGCTGGGAGGAAGGAAAAAAGGATCACCTGGGAGGATTCTTGGGCTGGTTTGCTGCAGATTCTCTTGTTTTATTTTTCAACAGAGTTGTCGAGATCTGGACCAATGTAGATGTGGAGGTGAATGGCCTTGTGTGGTTTGTGTGGTTGATTTACCTTCCAGTGGGGCACAACCACTGAGTGTAGAGTAGTGCAGCTGTTCAATGTTTTGAAAGAGAGGAAAATCTTCATAAACCAGATGCTTTAATCAAGGAATTGTTATATACATCAGCATACAAAATTACCATAAGCTCTATACTTCAAAATTAAATTAAGAATTGATCAGAAATTGGAGTTGCTGTTAAAAAAACCCCAAACCTACAACCTCTTTTGTCAACCATTGTGTTTCTCTTGCTTAAAAATTATATCCTTCTCTCTGCAGTTCTTACATCACTTCTTCAACAGCTTTTGGCCTTCCAGAATGCAATACTGAAGATGCAGATGAAGGCAGAGAATTTAAGTAGCCTGTCTTGTCTTGAAGAATGCAACCTTTCATTCCATTACCAAGTATCATCCTTCCTGTAAATTTGCTGTTTGATCTTTTTTTATTTCATTTTTGAGGGAGAGAACTGAAATGCTGCTGTTGTCTAATTTGCCCTACAATTTTTGTGTAGATCAGTTTAAATTGACAAGAGAAGAAATGCACTGCACATATTTTTTGACATAAATGCAAGTTAAACATAGACCACTCTCAGACAGAGAGAATCTCACCAGAAGAGGTTTCTTCTTGCCTTGCACTGGCTGGCATGAACTATTGAGTTCACTTCAGCAGCTGGTTTCTCTTAATAGACAGAAATTTGGGCTGCGGTAGACCCGTGTGCAAACTTGTGTGTTTGCTTACATATTTATTATGGTTTGCTGATGATATCAAGGCTACAAGTGGTGTGTTTGCTCTACAAGGCTTTTGGTGTTTCATACTTTGCTTACCTGTGATAATCATGGAATCATAAAATGATGGAATGGTTTGGGTTGGAAGGGACCTTAAAGTTCATCCAGTTCCAACCCCCAGCCATGGGCAGGGACACCTTCCACTATCCCAGGTTGCTCCAAGCCCCATCCAGCCTGGTCTGGAACATTCCCAGGGATGGAGACAACATTGTCATTGTTGGCATTGTGTTGGACATGACAAACAATTTCCACATGCTGGTCAGATGTTTTCACAGGCCTCCCTCACGTTCTTAGAATTATGTATTTACCTCATTTTAAATAAGGATTGTGCATCTCTGCCATCACCTGGCTCAATGGAATTATGGTATAAATTGTAAAGTCAACCCTCATGTAGCCCAGAGTGAGCCCTGCCTCAGGAGCTGCTAACTGAAAAATGAGTCCTTTAACACTTCTACACTTGAATAAATCTGTCATGTAAAGTAGATAAACACATCAAAGTATTCAGCTTTATCAGAACATGTGTCCTGTGTAAAGTAGGAGAGGTGTGAAGGGGAAAAATAACCTGGGTCAAGTTTAGTAAAATGTTATTTCAGACAATTCTGAACCATTAAGAGCAGAGTATGACAACTCTGAGTGCACAGCCCATGACAAGAGCCACAGGAAATTTACAGTCTGTGTGCAAGGAATGATGCAGTGACACTTAATGCTGTAGTATGTAAAATTAACATTCATTAAAAAAAAAAAAGAAACTGCTGGGAGGAATTAATTCCATGCACTGCTTGTTGAACAGAACTCTAGGAATGGAAATGAGAATACAAATGTATCAATCTCTGCTCAGTTCCTGACAGTCATCATTTATTTTTCACTCTCACATTAGGATCCCTCAGAAAAGGGAAAGTGAGACGGATCTTCCATTTCAGTCATTCTCCCAAGCAAGGCAAACCAGCAAGTAACTCCACCTTCTAGCCAGCTTAGAACTTATACTGATACTTAATACCCTCTAAGCACAGCCCATTTTTCTGGCTAAGGCAGGCACCAGGAGAAATCTTAAATATTTAAATGTGTTTTGTACTCACAGGGCAATATTCTGGTATTCTGAATGGTGGAGGCTTCAGAGAGCCTCAGATGATTCCCAGGTTTGACTGGAAAAGCTGGTTAAAAGCAAGTATTACATGCTTGACTCAGCAAATCCCAAGGATTTGTTCATCAAGGATCTGGTTTCTCCTCTTGCTTGCCTTTAACAAGTTCTGCTCTGACACTCATTTGCTTTTATTCCTTTGCTTCTAATGGTACACAATCTGCTTGAGACTTTTTTTAATGGGTAGCACACTGTGCAACAGAGAATTAAGTACATTAGTGATTTTTCTTTCTTTTCCTAAATGCAGAAACTCATATCAATTGCTGGGCTTTACCCCTCATAAAATCCAAGCCCTGCCTTCCATTCCCTAATTTACAATGGACACATTCACACAGCTCTGCCACAGGCTCTGAGGGTTCACTCCTATGAAAGTTCAAGGCTGCAGCTCATAGAGACTTGCCTAAACTTGGAATCTGAAATTAAGGAAAAGGTGACCTGGCTTTTTTTGGCTGGAGAGCAGATCAGCAAAGCCCAGCAATGCGCACAAAGCAAGGATGCAGATCGAACAGAGCACTGCAAAATGAATGTTTTCTAATTAGCTACTCTGCCGTTGCAAGCAACTTCCAGTTGGTCAGATGATTATTTCATTTATACAAGTGATGTGGGACTAATTATCAAACAGAATTCACCCAACCTGCAAAAAAGGCAATTGCCTATCCAGCAGCAATTAGAAAACCTTTCTGAACAACACTGGAACATAAATCTGGAACATTACATAAATATGGAAGATGAGCATGGACAGAAAGATTTACTGGAGAGATAGACTCTGAAGTGAATTGAATTAAGCCTTTAAAATAAAATGTGTATTTGAATCTTGTTCCCTGTGCAAAGCAAGGAACTTTCTCTGTTATGTCTTTGTAAGGGAAACTGATTTCTCGTAGTGTTCAAACTCTGATGATGTGAGAACTTCTCATGGTGGGGTCTGCCTGCAGAACCTCCTGGGTGTGACACTTCCCCTGCTCCCACAGGGACAGGAATGCACACAGTGCTGCAGGACAATTGAGCTGGTGTTCATGTGAATACACAAGATACAATCAGACCCTAGCCACGAGAAAAGCAGAGCTCCTGTGCCAGGACAGTCATTCCATGGCCGTGTCTATCCTGTTGATCCTGCCTCCACATCCCCTCTGAGATTGGTGACTTGGCCTTGGCTTGTCATTCCCATCCAGTGCTCCACTCCCTGGTGAGGTGGCAGGAGAAGTCCTGGCTGTGATGGCCTGTCCTGCCACCCTGGGGAGCCCCCAGCCCTCCTTGTGCCCAGACATTTGCAACCTTAACCTGCAAGTCAGTTTAAACAGCCTGACTTTCAAGGTCAAATCCAAACTGGAACCAAACATCCCCACCAAAAGAAACAGAAATTAACCTGGAGCCTTCTAGGCACTTCTTTGCTGTTTGATGGCAACTTCCAGCTAGACTGGAAGTTTTCACTTTTTTTTTTAATTACAGAATTATAGAATGGCTTGAAGACCACTAAGATCATCCCATTCAAACCCCCTGCCTGGGCACCAAACCTTCGACTAGACCAGGTTGCTCAGAGCTCCATCTAACCTGGTTGTGAACACTTCCAGAGATGAGGCGGATGGTTTGGGTTATATATATGGTTTTATATATATTAATTTATTTGTTTGTTTTATATTTGAGTTATATAATTGGTTTTATACCAGTCTGGGGATTTTTGAAGTCCCTGTTTACAGGGGAAGCTATCCAGACATGCCTTAAACTCCCCATTCCACATCAAGAATTTTAAATAATTTATTTATTACTGAAACTCTATCATTTGCAATCATGGTCATCTTAGATCTTCTTGACTTTGACTACAAACATAAATTGACTTTTGGGAAGCTGGGAATTTGCCCCACCATTTCTTGTTCTTTGACATCCCACTTTCTACAGAAATCTGTTTCAGAGGAGCCATCCTACAATCTCCCAGGTTACATTTCTGCAGAAGTCAGCAGAACAACTTAAAACAAAAAAAACCCCACAAAACTTGGCAACCCTTTCAGTTATAAATTGCATCTTTGCCAAGAGCTTCCCTGCTGCACAGAGCAGATTGTCGCTTCTCACTTCAGTTCCTTGTGCTTTGTCCCACAGCTTGATAAGCGTTTTCTGCAAGTGTTACAAGATGGGATCTAATCTCTGCAGACAGACACACACCTCCCTCACGTGCAGAGCAGGATGTGAGATGCAGAACTCTCCACACAGGGGACTGCCAGACCAAAAGCAGATGTTGAATGAAACCTGGGATTTTGGATACCATGAGAAACCACAAATGCTCTTGGACCCTTGCTCAGCACACAAATATCAGGGATCAGAGGGAGAAGACATGAAGTTATCAAAATTCAGGCTTTTTGCTGCTGCTGCTATCATGGTATCCAAAAGTTTTCCATCCACTAAGAGCTATACAGTCAAATTGCTGTACTATTTATACAGGTCCTTTGCCTTTTTTCCCTGGCAAATCTTTCAGTGCTTTAAAAGGTTGCCTTGTAGCAATAGCATTCAAGCAGAACAGCTTTAAATCTAAGGTTTTGCAGCTTCTCTCATGGTTATTAAACCACTGCCTCAGATGCTCTCTTCCTGAAGCTGATTCCATCCAGGCAAATCCAGGAATGCTTCAGTCTCTCACTCCTCTGCTCCTCTTTGAATCCTGTCTCAGAAAACATCATTGTCTGGGCACAATTC
The DNA here is from genome assembly GCA_037834095.1 of Argya squamiceps. Lineage (NCBI taxonomy): Eukaryota > Metazoa > Chordata > Aves > Passeriformes > Leiothrichidae > Argya > Argya squamiceps. The sequence goes on from JBBMKD010000216.1 coordinate 56,026,715, forward strand.
CACTGAAATGTGATCATTCTCCAAAGAGGTCTCACCTTGAATGTACCCGTCCTCCATGCAAAATTTCACTTCTCTGTCATTGTCACTGCCAGGTGGATTTTTTCCTCCCCTGCAGCAGGAGTATTCTTTTTAGTTTCTTGCTTTAAACAGGTGAAGAGCAAAGTGCCACCTTCTAATGTGCCCAGAGAAAAGTCCTGGGGTTTGCCTGGTGATGGGGAAGAGATTGGAACAAAAGAGTCGTGGGGTTTTGAATTCTGAAAAGAAGAAATTATTCGTAAGCTTATAGAAATGTGACAGGATTTCATGGATTTGCACAATGACAGACCAGCTAAGAACAGAAATACTTCAGTGCTTGTCTGTAGGGGCTCAGCCCATCCTTCTTTCTGAATTTTCCCCATCTCAGCTTCCTCACTGCTCAGTGCCAGGGAAAACAGATGCTAACACCATGCACAAACTGACACTACAAAGTCAGGATCGGATCAACACTTCTCCAGGCTAAAAAGCTGTTCCCACTGCCACTTTTCCAGACATGGGGAATTTTGAATCAAGCCTAATGAGTGTGTGTTTTAAAAGGTATCTTCTATTCAGTTTCTGAAAGCCCCTAACACAGTGTGACCCTGGGACTGTTTTGGCACTTAGCTAAAAAACTGGTTCTTCTCTCCTGCAAAATTATTGGTGAGCTCCCATAGTCTGCATGCTAAGGCTGTGCAAGGAAAGGACAGGAGAGGAACACAGAAATCAAGTTGCTGTGATGATAGCAGTAACTCAACCAAGCAAAAAATCCCTGCATGAGAAGGTATAAAACCCTAAGGACCACACCAGGACAAATTGAGTAAGACTGGGACTCTGCCATTCCAAAAAGCAGTATATTCCCATCTGAGTGCAGGCTGCCTGGTCAGCAGAGACCCTCAGGGGTCTGCACATCTCCCCAGAACACCATGGGTGTGTGTTACTCTGCCTGCAGAGTAAACAGAGCCATTTCACAGTGTGGACATGACCAGAGACAGTGCTGGTGTGGCCAAGAGCAATTTTTATGGGGAAACATGAGTCAGTAACCAGGTAGAAACAATTTCTCAAGGAAAGAGAAGTCAGAAGCTTTAAGACAGCAATGAAGACAAACATTGCCTCATTTTCTGAGCCTAAAGAACAACTTTCTCCCCTGTAAGGACCTCAGTAATTATAAACCCCTTACTTTTCAGAAGTGCAACCTCCTGCAGCATGTAACTCCCTGCAGTGGTGTCATGTCCCATTCAAAGAGTTGCTAATGACTCCCAACAGCTGCTGATGACTGCAGAGCTCAGCACTGCAAGACCAGCAGGCTGTGGTACCAAAATGTCTGACGAGGTCTCACCAGCACACACCTGTCCTGCAGACAGAGAGCCTCGGGATGAGCACTTCTGTCTATGTTAGTACTGAGCTTTCTTCTCTTTTTTTTTTTTTTTTTCCTCTGAACTCTTATTACTCTTCTGAACACCTTATTACAGGGTTTTGTCTAGGAGCTTTTGTCTGGGAGCTTTTTGTATTTGTGTGACATTGGTAATCTCAGATTTTGACAAAGGAAGATTACTGCCTATTGCAGCTGCAGGGAGATTCAGTGTGACTCCACATAATGGGGGCAGCACGGAGAAGAAATAGTCCTTGCCACTAAAAAAACCAGATCCATCTGCTCTTTCTCTGAAGGATAGAGATTACTGTCCTCACCTGGATGTTCAGGGGTGTCTTAGAGACTCGTCCAAGGTGACACAGGAAGACTGTCACAGAATCAAAAACAATATAATGTAATTTTTTTCCCACTTCTTCTGAGGGAAGATTTAGACAGTGGTTGCCAAAAATCAAAGGAGCACTCCCAAATTTACAGTTTCTTCCTAAATAAGTAAACCCTTTGCTCAGTTGAAGGCTGTCATTTCAGATCATGACCCCACCAAAATAGAGATGATTTGAGGAAAAATAAGGTAGCAGAGCTGAAACTCACTGTTAAAGAGGAAAACAAAATGAGATAAAAATACCTTGCTGCTCCCCTGCCAGCCCCCATCAAAAAATAAGGACGAGAAGAAAAAAATTAAAATCTATCTCTGCCTGAGCCATCCTTGACTGATTTTGTTTGAAGAATTTAGGAACAGGTTGAATAACAGAGGTTCCACCTCCTATTCCAGTTTTTTTGCTATACTTAGAGACAAAATTCTTATGTTAATTTAAACCTCCCTTGTTTTAATTTAAATTCATTATTACTGGTTCTACCCACCATGTACTTGAACAGATGATTCCCCCACTCTTTGAAGCCACTTACACACTTAACACAGCTGAGGACTGTTCTTCTTCAGTTTTCAGGAGACCCTATTCCTTCCATCTTCCCATACAAAAAGTTCACTTCCCATGTCCACCATCAGCACCACACTTCTAGACACACACCTAGACCACGTCCCACTGGTCACATCCCTCTTGGATTGCAGTGCCCACAGAATTTGAAGGATTTTTCTGCTTCCTATCAGCTTTTCCTCCCTTATATTCATGTAGCTGAAGGTAGCATGAACATGTAGCACGATCTGAGCCTTTGCCTTGGGGTGTGCTGTGCTGGTGTACCTCACAGGACATCAGAATCATGTTTTTTGATGCCTGTGTTTCCTATCACACCAACACACCCTGACAATCCATGTGTCCTTTAATCACCCCCACCCAGACACTCCTTGCACCACTGTGACCCCTCTAGGTATTAACTGAGGGAATGACAAGCAAAGTTACACAATCCTGCAGTCCCTGTGCCAGCCTGGGACATCTCCAGGGAAGGAGATGTGAACATTTCAGGCTCTGGATTGGTGATTTAGCTAAAAAACTGGTTTTGATTTGCAGACATTGGCACAGGGCTGCTGCTGACTCTCTCCACCTGTCAGCACCCTGGCAGGGGCCCTGCCTGGCTCTGGGTGCCAATGTGTCCTGAGACATCACATTCTGTAAACCTGCAGAGGGAGTTTTCCATGAGCAGAAGCTGACAGGTCAAAAGCTTGACGGTGAGACCTGCTGGCCACCACACAGCAGCAGTGTCCCTCCCTCTCAGTGGGAGCAAACAGGCCGCTAAAGCCACGCTCCTGGAGGGTTTGGACATACCCCAGCAATCCCTTGTTCCCTCTTCTCCAAGGGAGGAAATGTAGCAGGCCTTTTGCAGGAAAGCTGACAGCAGAGAGGTGTTCATTGGCATTTATTGGTGCCATAGACAAGCAACTACCAAGATGACACTGTAGCCTCCAGAGCCATTCCAGCCTGGTGCTTCACCAAACTAGCTACTAAAACCAATTGTCCTGGTTTCAGCTGGGATAGAATTCACTTTCTTCCTGGTAGCTGGAATTTGCATTTAGTAAGGCAATAATGCTGACACCACACTGATGTTTTAGTTGCTGTTGAGCAGTCCTTACCCTGAGTTAAGGATCCCTCAGTTTCCCGTGCTGTGCCAGTGAGGAGATGTACAGGAAGGAAGGAGGGGACACAGCCAGGTCAGTGACCCACACTTCCCAAAAAGATATTCCAAATGACAGAAGGTCATGCCCAGTGTGTAAACTGGGGGCAGTTGGTCAGGAGGTGTTGGTTGGTGGCTGGGGACAGACTGGGCATCAGTTAGTGGGTGGGGGGAAATTGCATTGTGCATTACTTGTCTGCCTTTGGTTTACTTTGTTTCCTTTTTTTTTCATTACAACTATTATGATTGCTATTATTATAATAATTAGTATTTTTATATCTTACTGTGTTGCAATCATTAAACTGTTTATATCTCAATTTGTGAGTTTGACGTTTTTTAAACTATTTCTTCTGATTCTCCTCCCCATATCAGCAGGGGAGGCTTAGACTGGGTATTAGAGAAAAAATTCTCCTCTGAAAGGGTTGTTAAGCACTGGCACAGGCTGCCCATTGAATTGGTGGAATTGTCATTGCTTCAGGTACTTAAGGAATGTGTGAATATGGCACTTGTGGCCATGGTTTGGAGGTGGCAGTGTCAGGTTTGTGGCCTCCGACTTGATGGCGAGATGAATGTGAGGCAGGACAGAGCCCAGATGCTGGCAGCTGTGAGCTGACTCAAGCCATACACATCAGCCTTCCACGTTGGCTAGCACCGGTGCTGGCAGCTGAGCCGCTGGCAACATGCCACCTGACCCTACCGCAGAACCCTTCTAGGGTCAAGCTGGGGCAAGACAGGGGGTGGGCAGCTCTCCCAGCTCTTGAGCACAAGGTGAGGAAAGAGAAACACTGTTACCCATCAACACCTTGAAGTGACCCATCCTAACAGAGGAAAGAGAAGGGCAAAGGCACAATTTTGAGATTGATCTACACAGCACCAGGAGGGGACCATTCAAATCCAGGTCTCCAGCACTGAAAATGCCACAGCTTTTCCTGGTGCTAAAAAGCTCCAAACAAAGCACAACCCAAACCCCAAACCACAACAGCAAGGTTTGAATTTTCTGTCATTGATGTCTCAGAGAAGCTGCTGTGCAGTGCCAATGGTCTCTTCTCCGCACACTCCTTGTCGTTGCTCGTCTCAGGCCTCTACAAAGCCTGGTGAGGGTTTCTGCCTGCTCTTGCCTGTGCTGAGATCAAAGAGCCTTGGGGTGCTCAGTGCTGTTAGCAGCAGAGCTGGGGAAAGTCACCGCAAGCCACGCAGCCTTCCCCTCCAAGGCTCCAAAAATACCAGGGCAGAAAGCTGCAGCCTGAGCTGCATTTCACCTGAGATCCCCTCTTCACAGTCTGGCCTTGCAGGTTGGCAAAATTGGCACGGACATCCGGGGACATTCCAGCACTGACTTTCACACCAAACCTCTGCATTTTCTACAAGGAAAATTCTGATTTTTCCTTCTGCTTGGAAAGGGATGGATTCCCTTGGCCGATGCATTTGGCACAAAGTTTCTCCTCACACAGAAACCCTTCCGGGCAACCTGAAACTCTTGTGCCCAGGGACAACCCCTTGTGTCCCACTGGATCGTGGGAAGTAGAGTGCAAAAGCAGCACCTTTGTCTCCTCTACGAGGAGCTGGCTTCACAGCCCAACCTCCTGACACCATGCAGATGGTCCCAGAAGGGAGGCTGTAGCTAGGTGGGGCTCATTCTATTAGCCCAGGGAACAAACAATATGAGCAGAGGAAAATGATCTCAGCTTGTGCCACGGGACCTTTCAATGGGACCTCGAGGAAATATTCCTCCAAAAAAAAAAAGGATATCAAGCTTGGGAACAGGGTGCCTGGGGGAATGGGTGACGCACCACCCTCAGAAAGGTGGAAAAGTCATGTGGGTGTGGCATTTGGGGACCGGGCTGATTGGTGCAGTAGGCAGTGTTAAGTTTATAACAGTTGAACTGTGTGATCTTCGTGGACTTTTTCAACCTCGCTGACTCAGAGATTTAAGTGTAGCTCAACCAGTGAGGAGTCAAAACTTAGACTCAATGATCCTCAAGAGTGCTTTCCAACATGCATATCTAGGAGACTGGCAACGGAGGGCAGATGAAAAGAAATCCAAAGCAAAGAACAATGGGAGTCCTTAGCAGAAGATCCACTCAAAGGCAGCCTTAAGCACTACACCAGGGCCACTCTGAGCGGCTGAGCCAGGGTGGGGACAAAGGGTGGGGTTGGCTGGGTTGTGATGTGCTGTGACAGCTGTGACATCACAGGGGCCGTGTCACAA